>JAVCKT010099324.1:0-10050 GCA_032273925.1 Rhynchotus rufescens | reverse complement strand
CGTAAACTGGTGACCACAGGTACCACTTGATTTTAGCATTCCACATTTCACTTCTCCTCACTATCAGAGGCAAGATTGGAAGGAGAAAAAAGAACGATTTTCAAAAATTAAAACAATTCTGGTGGAAAAAACAAAAGAATAATGTAGATAGCCCTTAAGGAATGATATGGAAAAGAAGTGGCTTGAGGGAGTATGAAATGGTTTGCAGGATTGATCCAAATTATAGGTGCTGGAGTACACTGAATGTACTTTTGGTACTTGTTAGCAGCCTAGCTGCTAGCCTAGCTGAAGAACTAGTTTTTATTTATTTATTTTAATTAGGCAGCTAAAATGGCACTTAGTGATATCTTCCATTTCATTATAATTGGGAAAAAAAAAAAAGCTTCATTTTTGAAAGTTCTCTTGCCAGTGAATTACATTAGAGAACAATCTATTTTACTATTATATTTTGATGCCAAATATTGATTATGGAACTATTGCCTACTATGAAAATCTAGTCTCAGCTATCAGTAACCTTTTCACACCTTCTTTTTCGGATTTCACTCTACAGTTTCATTTGTTTAGTTAAAATAAATAATATCTTACTCTGTAAGCAACAGCTTCAAAGTAATGTGCTACTTCCACCTGGGTAGGAGTACTTAATTATATTCCCGAATATCAAATACTTTTGTGCTGTTATGTCTCACTTCAAAAAACAAAACTTTTTTTTTTCAGAATGACTTGTTTTAGACAAGAGATGATGTTCTCTCTCATACACAGACTAACATGCCAACTTGCAGTAAATTTTGTAACTGTCTCCAGAGACAGCAGATTACCGTATATACAGTAAAACAGCAACTTGAATAGGATTATGTACAAATACCAATTTCTGAAATATGAAGAAGGAAACAACTGAAGAAAATTGCATCTTGTATGACCTAGAACTTACAGAACTATAACTTTGTTAAAGATATGCTGACTGCAGATTTATTATAATTTTCTAAGTCATGTAAGGCATATCCATCTAAGATGACAAAAAATTTGAATACTCATACATAAGGACTCCAGTTCTTCAGAATGAGCAATGAGGCTTCAGAAGTATCTAACCAAGATTAAAGTCAGATTTCCAGCATAGCTGGAAACTGTCAGGTAACTGTCAAATGTAACGAAAGCAAATGATGCAAATGCATTTTGTCTGTTCAGTAACCAAGGTCTGAGACTGAATGTTTCCAGTCCTTGCAACAAGGGTAAAAATTACAGAATATATGCTCTTTGCGTAGAGAACTGCGAGAAAAAGAAATTCCAGGTGCATTTCATGAATAGAAAATAACCAAAAGGAGTGTCCCATCAGTCTGCTGAGAAACTTTGTAAGGACGGGACCTGTGTGATTTCATTTTTGGCAGAGCTCATCTTAAGGTAATTAGTCCAAATTCAAAAATGATTAGGCTACAGCTGTCACATACTTGCATTTGCTCCAGCTGGACTCGGGAGTCACTGACTTGAATGGAATCACAGTGATCAGACCTAATGGAACAACTCTTTTAAAATCAATCAATAGAATTATGCTACCAACTTCTACATTATAAGATGATCAATAAAGTGCATAAGCTAACAGTATTTTAAAAGTCCCTAGTCATACACTGCCCATTTCTTGCTATCTCCTTGGAAACGAACTGTACATTTTAGAAATTATGCCATTTGCTTATTGTGGGTTCATAAACTATTCCATATTCCATGTTACTAGTCAACACACTAAAATAAACAAAACAAATGCTCAGACTAATTTCAATCAATATTTAATGCTGGCTTACAAGCATGAGTAGGTAAGCCAAGACTTATACGCGGTTCACCCCTGCCCACCATAGCTCTCAGGCACTACAGCTGGAAAATATCAGTAAAGCACCACAGCCACAGTTCTTTACCCTGCATCACCTTTTCATCATCTTCTTCCTGGAAGCACAGCTCCCTGCAGAGGAAAATACAGCAAGGCTCCTTGGAGAGAAAGAACACCTTTTAGATGTAGAAAACACAACCTTTATTCTCTCCTGAGTGCATCTACATTATTGTTTTAGTTTGAATTGGGAGTGCATTCCTCAAGTACATCTCTCAATCATCCTGATGATCCTGCTTTGATCCACATTACAGACTGGTCCCTGAGCACATGAATTTGACTGTTTTTTCATGACACTTAACTGGAATATGTACTCCAGGCACTAATAGGTGTTCAGTTCATGAGGACAGACCAGAGCATGGGCACCTGCTCCTCAGTACCAGCTGTTTCACAGATCTACTGCCCTGGGTCTGCACTACCTGCTGATGTAAATGTGGCCTATTTGGTGATCTGCCTGAATCTGGGCAATACATCCCCAATACATCACACCTGTAGCTGCTATGTGACACTGAGAATGTAGGCACTAACACGCAACCTTTGAAATGAGGTACCTTGTGCACTGTCAATGCTCATTGCCCAATGGTCCAGGAATATTCTGTTGAGGTGAAAGATTTTGGTTTTGCAGTGTTTCTTACTCTATAAAGCACATGATATGTGGAAAATGCCATTACTTGATAGTTGGTAACTTGCCCTTTTCTGTTTTTCATAAATCCAACAAAAGGGATCCGGGCTTTCTGACTCTACCAAACGGCAAAGCATGGAGAAATGGCATTTCTTTAAATATTGCTGCAAGATAATGTGTAATGGAAATTACAGGTTATCTTAAATATAGATCTCACCACTTCTTCCTTACCATGCAGGTTTTAAAACAAACAACTCAGAGCTTGCTCATTCACATCAAAAAGAAATGCTGCTGTGCTGAAAGCATAATTGGAACATTACTGCCCCAAATAAATTAATATATTGAAGTTGGAAAACATTGAAAGGTGGTGACAAGATGCTGTAATAAAAGCTGCATTTCTGCTAGGTGTAACAGCCTTTGTCAAAACTATTATTTTAAATGGCTGATAAATGAAATGGATACTAAGAGCTGGATTTTCAGAAGAGTTCAGCATACCATACTTAATATTTGCATATCAAAACATCTTTCCAAAGAACCCAGATCTGGAAGTTACTTGGCTCTTTGGATCATGAAGGTCATGAAGGTCCACTGTGTGTCTGACCTTTCAGAAGGATTAGTAAGGATGTTGCCAAACATAACATTAGTCTGAGGACTTAAGTAAACTTCTGGATGTCATATCGAAATGTTCTTGTAAATAATCTTCTGCCGTCAGCTTTCCGAAGTATTTTGCGTGTTAATGCAACTCACGTATACAGCACTCATATATACCAACACTACTTGGTAAATACTGGTGTGGATCACAGGGTATTGATGGAGATAACATGATACCATGCAGCTAATTTTGTGTATTGTTCATTGATCTGTTTTCTGGGTGAGACTGGCCTTTGTATCTTACAAGTCAACAAACTATGTCTTACAACCTACAAATGATGAGTACCTATTTTTAGATTGTCATGTTACATTTCTCATACATGAAATTTCCTTTATCTAATTACATTTGTAATATGAAAAGATTACATATTCCCTAACAAAGCTCTCAGTAACTCATTAATCAGAAAACTCACTGTTAGAAGACTTTTGAAATAGCATTGTGCTATTGTAGTGCTTTATTATTTCTGTTCCCTAGTGGAAATAAGTAATAATATGTACAATTGTCATAAAAGCAGTTAACTATTTCAAAAAAAATTATTTCATTTAATCATTTATCTTAGTTCTCATCCTTTCTTGTCAAGGTGTCTTGCACATCATGCTTGTCAGACTTCATAAATTAACAAGACATTTGTTCTGTTTCTCTCATAATAATCTTCGATAACAATGGAAGGAACTCAATAAGGTTTTCTTCTTAGATGTCTGCATGTATCCAATATAATCAGATGAGATTTTTAGCTACATATATTTTCAGTATGCTTTCCCTTTGGTATCTAAATACTGAAGGGAATTTACAATCTTTTTCAAGTAGTTGTACCATCTTTCTCAAAATCTTGAAGTTCACGTAAGGGCTGGATGGGCAGGATAGTTGATACTTGTCACAAATCACTAATTATGTCAACTCTGAAAACTGAGAAGCTTTAACTTTAAAATACTGTACAAAAGACCGGCCACCAAGATAGTTATGTTCTGAGTGTGTATTGCCTAAAGGAGTCAGTTTGTAAATAGCAAACTATACAGCAGAAGTTTGCAATATAATACATGTTCATATGCACCTGTGCTGTTCCTCATCCCTGTGCCTACAGACACTGTTCTCACAGATAAGCATATTTCATTTCAAACTTAAATTGTAATAAATCAGTAGCAGAATGAAGAGGTCAATCCAACAGCAATTTGTTGAAAAACTCTCATATTCTGACCAGGTTCAAATACGCAGGCCTGTGTGGCAGGTGAGGTTTCTTCCTCTTTCCTAGCCCAACATCTGCCTTGCAGAGAGGATTTTGAGAGAAGCAACCGAGGAACTTGCTTTGGCAGCTCTGTGTGCTGCAGGTTTCCAGAAGGCAAATAAAAAGCCTTTTTTTTTTGTCCTACTTAACAGTATACAATGAAATGAGAAACACCAGATCCACTTCTGAGGCTCTGAGGCATAACCTTTGATTTCTTCTTCCAGGTTCTGCAAGTAGCAAGCCTCTCCTCTTCACATTCACAGGCATGTTATGAATGTTGATGCACAAGACCACAATAAACCAAACTTCCTGGCAGGGGAGTTAATATGGAGGAAGAACATATGTAATGACACACACTAGAGGTCAATTAAAATCACCTTGCTTCTTATTACAAGAACAGCTTTAATGTTTTCTCCTCAGTTAAACTGACAGGTCAACTCTGATCTCATATCAACAGTAGTTATGCTGGAGGAGGTGCTATACTGTACAGCTCCTTGTACTTGCACAGCTCTTCAGCAGAGGTTTCCACAGACAGACTCTGGCTGAACGCAGGTATAATGTGAAAAGATGATAGGCAGGGGAAGTAAAGACGGAAACATTTATGTGGAAATTTCAAAGCCTCAGCTTTCTCACCCACAGTTGCTACAGGCTGGATGTACTTCTGGAGATTCTAGAACCAATGCATGTCTCCAGAGAACATGCTTTTCTGCATACTGAAAGGTATTTTGAAGTAATGTATAGAAGTAATATAGATGTTGCATATTTCAAACACCCCAAGTGCCAACAATAAATACAGAATTTGAAACCCTGTTAACCCTGTGCCAGATGCTCTAGGAGTCCCTTCTAAATGATCTCTAGAGGTCCCTTCCAACCTTAACCATTCTGTGATTCCATGATTCTGTGTGAAGAAGTTTGTGATATCCTCTTGTTCTATTTAAAATGTAAAGCTGAATAAATTTGACCTTGCTCGTGCAGGGGGGTCGGACTAGACGATCTCTAAAGGGCCCTTCCAACCTTAATGATTCTATGATTCTATGAAATATAAATTATTTCTCAAATTACGGAATTCTAAAAACAGATTACCTCCTCTCATTACTACAAAATGCATTTACACATATTTTTAAAAATTACACTTCAACATATTTAAATCATAGAAAAAAATGCCTTTTACATTTTGATTTCTCAGAATAAAATAAGCAGTAGCTGTGAACCACACACCATTATCTCACTGATATTGGTCAATAATCAATGAGAGATTAAATAAATAATCAATGAGAAACTAGAAAAAATACTCTGTAGAATTCAACTCAGTCAAGAAAAGCAGCTTTTTTTTTATTTTTCTGCTCAGTTTCATTGTTTCCAGATAGAAATTCAGTTCACACTCCAGAACCAGTTCTCTTTCCTAGTAGCAATCCTATCATGAATCCCAATACAACATGCAGAATCCTGTTGTGCTATTCTAGAAGGAATATAAATATTCAGAGCTACATGAACACGTCCACTACATATTATGCTGCTAGACATAGAAGGCAATGCAGTAAAATCCGTATTTTAGAATAATCTGCAGTTTTGTGATTCAGATGTAGTTCCATTTCTCCTTTTGTAAAAGCAAGGAATCTAGCAAGCGGGGGCTAAAGATCATCATCTCAAGCATCAATACAACGCATGACCTGATGAAGAACAAAGGGACTAATGCTTTTCTGAAAGTCAGCTATGGCTTATGTCAGCATCCATAAAATCACGTCCTTGGGGACAAAATTATAAAATAAAAATAACGTTTTATTGCACCTCTTAAGGCTGCATGGTAGTCATATAACACCAGTATTTCTCTGTATGTAAAACGTAGTGCATCTCACATAACAATTTTAGTCAATGCCTTCCTATTGATTGATTGATGCATGTCAGCCAGTTTAGCCTGCTCCCCAATTACAATCAATTAATGCCATTTCCTGACGTAATGCACATATTCTGGGGCAGAGAGAATACTTCTGTGAATCTCACTTCTTACGTCTGTGAACGTTGTAGAAGTGTTCTGTGATACAGATAAAGGTTCCAAATTTAAAAATGATGTGTAATTGAAGCAATCCTCAACTACCCACTGAATCTGCTTTCTAATGCTCTAAAAAGACCCCCAACCATCAAATACAGAGCATTGCTAATTTATTAATGTGCACAAAAACTATATGTTTTGTGTGTTATGACAGTTTTATGTCTCTGAAAAGGACATGTATTTCAAGCAGCTGACATTTCAAAGGTGGATGTGTTTGAGATACTGTGATATTTTTGGAGACAACAGTGACTCCAGATATTGAGGCAGGTTTGCTATGAGGCCTCCCCTCCTGGGAAATAGTAGCAGACAAAAAACTTGTGCCCAAATAAAATGGGAGAACAGCTAAAATAAGGAAAGCTCTGCAGCCTACTGGTGATCATGCAAGCCAAGAGATCAGAGCCGAGAGTGATACGCTGTGTGGAGGTCTGGGGAATATCCCTCACATGGAGCTTTACCTCTGAACAGAAAATACTTTTAGTTGTTCAGAAACAAGGTCTATTCAGATCACTATACACATCTCAGGGAAAATATGTAAAATTTATTGAAGAGCAACTGAAAAGGAGACATTGGTACATACATACATACAAATCATGTGATAAGAGCAGGTCAAGAGGTCCTTGCTATGTGAAAAAAAACTATTAATCTCCTATCTTTCTAAGAAGAAATTTCACTGTTGGTATTAAGAGAATATTTACTAAGTCACTGTCCCAGGAGATGAAAGCTGACTCCAGATCTTTATTATAATTGCATAATTGGATGGTAGGAAATGTTTAGTTCAGCTAGGACTTTTTTTTTTTTTTTTTTTATTATTATTCTTAATTGACAAATCATTGTGAAAGCATCATAACTCACCAGAAAACCTCTATTACGCATTTGTCAAATGCACCATCTTCCAGGTGCACCCTCACCAGTGTGCACCAATGGACTGCCATTAGTCAGATGACACAAGGTCTCATGTAATGGGTATTCTTATCCTGAAAACTTTGGGAAGTAAACAGAAACATGTGGAACACCGTAGCTGATGATCCAGCCAGTTTAAATACCGAATAGTCGCATATTTCTGGACACAAATGGAATCATATTAGACAAATTCTGGGAATTTATCCAGTTGTCTTTACTGCCCACCAAAGGAAATTTCACAAGGCAGTGGAAATTCAGTAAATCTCCCATTTATAAGTCATGGCTTGCAAATGCTTATTGATGTGCTGGAAAAAAAAAACACCATTGTGTTAAGGACACATACTGAACTTCCACAAGATTTGGAAATCCATTCTTATTTTATGGAAGAATAAGGTAAGAATATTATCATTTAAGAATGTCATTATTCTGGACCCTAATCTCTTATTAAGATGAACATGCATTAAGTTGGAACAGGTACCTTGCCCTTTACCTATTTTGTATGTTACAAGAACTTTGAATGTTAAAAATACGCAGAAATTTTTGTTCCCCGTTTTCCTTGATGGTTACATTTTTTCCCCTAAAATATGTAGTTTCACATTGACATAATGAAAACATGATTTATTTTGTGCTTATAAGCATAATTTGTAATGTGGATCAAGAACAACATAATCCCCTTCCCCTTTATCAGCAAAACTCTAGAAGAATATGTAAGAAAATGAAGTTTGGAAAATTTGTTGATAATACAAGCATGAAACTTACAGCTATTGATAACAAAGCATAAGCATCATGTTTGAGAAGGCTAAATGTCTAATAAAAGAAATCAACTGGCAATATTATGGAAATGGTTAACAATCCTTGAAAAGACATGCAAAACTATTGCAGTAGAATAGCAGAAGGATGAAGAAAATTAGACTGGGAAATGCAATACAATATAGCAATAATAATAACAAGCTTACGTAATTTTGAATTGCATACTACCAAAGTATACAGGAGTAATAGCACAACTGCGGATATTTTTAGTGAGTTGACAAGCAATATGCTGCATTCACCTGTGTGCTTCTGTAAAAAAATCTGAAATTACACAGCCTCTTGATAAAAATGTCTAAAACTATTTTACAGCATAGTGTACCACAAAAACCAGTCATTAGGAACAACGAAATGTAGCATAAAACCTGTCATTCCTTAATCTGCTTTTACCTTTTGATTAAGAATTGCAGATAACAACATGAAGGATATGCTCAAAGCAAGGGGGATAATTGGCAAAACTTCTAGTACTCATTAACTGAAGATTATACTTAAACTAAACATGCATCTAATTAAGAATACAGAGCACTGTTAGGGCAATACAGCTCAAGTTCAGTAAAGTATACTGTATTTTTGCCTTTAAAATGCCAAAAATTAAAAACAGAATTTTAAAAACACACAATTTTTACAGATACAGAGAAAATTTTCTCAAACTGAATATATCACTTTCTTTGTGCATCTAGCCTTATGCAGGTTAAAATGTTATGAATTAGTTGCAGTTCAGACGTATCCACTGTGGTCCCTGTTAACAAAGAATTAAGAAAGTCCAATCCATAACAGACATAAACATTTATCCACATCTGGAAATCACACTGAATTCTATAATTCTATACACAGTGTCCAGTGTAGGACATTGTGATGATAAGTTCATTTCTGCAATTGTGGAGAAAAGAACTAGGAATGATAATTCAAAGACACAAGAAGAAATGTATCTCCAGCATTCTTAGGAATCTTCCTGCTGACTCAATGGTCTGTCTTTCAACGGAAGAAAGAAATTCTGGGAAAGCAGGGGGAAAATAACTGTACAATTATATCTGGCACCATGGTGAATAAAGAGGTGAAGGATAGAAAATTATGGAAAAAAAAAAAGAAAGTAGGTAAATGTAGCAAATTCAGCCTGGCCTACAGGCCTCTGAAATCTTTTTCCAGGCTTTGACCTGGAAAAATATTATGAATCACTTGATCAAGGCTCTTGACTAGAAGAAAAGCTCAAGTTAATGCAATGTTAAAACCAAAGGAAAAATACTGATCTGGGATTGATGCTGCAGATTTAGCCTTAGACTGAAAGGATGAAGACAGTGCTGTGAAAGACACTATGAAGTATCTTTATGAACTGTCCTGTTCAGCAAAGAGTCTTCCAGCAAAGGAAGACTCAAAAAGAGCATCTGCATCGCCATTGGGTGTGCACGGTGAAACCAGACTGCGTGGGGTCTGCAGGACACGATCTATCCTATCTGTATGTACTATAAAGTTGCCCAAAACCAAGTCCTGGGTCACGCAGCTGACTTCTGTGGTACTCTGGATTGACACAGTAGAATTTCTATAGTGATAAAAATAATTTTAATGTGAATCAATTATTTATGAAATCAAATGATGAATTAACTATATATGAAACTAAAGACTATAAACAGTGCAAACTGGTCATTTTCTTCACTGTTTTGATATTGCACTAGTATTTTATATCATCACAATACACCTCATCAAAATATACCTGCTCAGTGGCAGGCTGCAGAGAATGGTAGTCAGTGGCGTGGAGCCTAGTTGGAGGCCTGTAGTTAGCGGTGTACCCCAGGGGTCGGTCCTCGGTCCGGTCCTGTTCAACTTATTCACTAACGACCTGGATGAAGGGATGCAGTGCTCCCTCAGCAAGTTTGCAGATGATACCAAACTGGGAGGAGTAGCTGATAGCCCTGAGGCCTGCGCTGCCATC
>JAVCKT010099323.1:0-10050 GCA_032273925.1 Rhynchotus rufescens | reverse complement strand
AATGAAATCAGGATTTATATATGCTGATAGGAAATAGAATAAATTAACCAGACTATTGCACCCAGGAATCACTCCTGAGTGCTGTTCACCTACTTAAAGCTTGGTAGCATGCACACAAAGGTCAGTGATTCACCACCTGAACACCTGCCCTCCAAATATCAAACCAGTTCATTAAATATCCATGTGAAAGCTTCTGCATGTTCGGTCTGAGCAGGACATCCTGGGCAGAGATTCATTGGGTGACCACTCCAATGGGCATCAAGGAAAGAAGTTAATTAGGTCTGGTTAAAGAGCATATGTGGATGTCTTATGCCTTGAGTCAGCAACTCGCATCAGGTCAGGCTCAGTCTCCACGTATTTTCTTTAAAAGTAGTAAACCTGGTTAATCTGGCTGAAAGGCAAGTGTAACACCTCCTGTCATTCCAACCTGTGCTGAACAGACAATCACTGACTATAATTATGGAATACCTTATTCTGCACCAGGCATTTTCATTCAGAGCAAAATGATTGAGCAGATTTCAAAGGTGTTTGGATCAGAAACATTAATAATGTACATTCCTGCAGCTTTAAATAGTCACAACTGCATATAAAATCCATTTTCCCCTTTTTTATGTTATTTATAAGTGGAAACAAAATAAACATGATGTGTGATAAGAAAAGCCTTTTCCTCTGGGACATTTTCTGCTGCACAAATGGGGAATTCAGAGAACAGATTAAGAGATTTACTGCATGCAATCTCTCACAATGCATTAATCTGTTCATCAAAATAAACTCTGTATCAACACATTAATCTAGTCCTGCCTATGAGGAACACAAGATTTAAAGAAGCAAATTTTCTTATTTATATGGCTTCAGGTTTCTGATAAAACCATAGAAGAGGAACAATTGATTCCTAACAACTTCCTAACAAATATTTCAGTTGTGTCAAATAAGTAAATAAAACCTTTACTCAAAATTAAATATGGAAACAAATTCAAATTTCAATCTCAGTCTCAGTACCTATTCTCAAATGATCACCAAGACCTTAGGTAATCAATTCAATTTATATCTTTCAAATTTTGAAAAACATTTTCGCCCCACTTTCACATTTATTTTTCAGAATAAATCCAAAGACCTCTCTTTCTGAAAGTGTTTAGATTTCCATGTTAAAATACAAATGAAAGCAAAAGCAACCAGTAACTTAAGGGATCAAACCAAATGAAAATATCCTCTAGAAATTTCACAGGATTTTTTTTTTTGTATTCTTGTTTTGAAACTTTTTTTTTCTTTCAAAAGATAGTTAAATTTAAGGTGATTCCCACTCCCCCTTGTCCTCCCCGCCAAGAAAGAAAACATTGTGTCCTCAGTCCTGTCCAGTGTATCAGGAAACAAGAATAAACTGCCTTTATTTTGCAAAACAACTTTTAACAGATTTTATATGGCTGTATAATATGAACAAATAGAAAGTTTCTTTGGTATCAGTATAGTATGGAGAAATTGCAGCCAGATATCTTATATCTTGTAATTCATGTTAGTCATTAGGAAGAATTTCTTCATGGAAAGAGTGGTAAAACATTGGAACAGTCTGCCCAGGGAAGTGGTGGAGTCACCGTCCTTGGCAGTGTTCAAGAAACTTATAGGTGAGGCACTTAGGGACATGGCTTAGCAGCTATGGTATTCTATGATTCTATGATGCTGTGATTCTGTAATCTTCTCAAGGAAAAGACAGAAAATGAAGAGTCACAGCTTTGGTCATGGCCAAACTTATGTGTTATGTGTTGGTTTTTTAAACTGCAACATGTTCATGGAACAGAACTCACCTAGAACACCACTGACTGACTGATCTGAATATGTACTATTTGCTCTCTCTGTAGCAGTTTGAAAAAAAAAAAAAGAAAAAAAAAAACAGTGATTCTTGTATTCTTGTTGAGGGGTACCCTAAATAGGTCCCTCTTTTTTTTTTTTTTTCCCATACATTAACTTCAATATGAAAGAAGTTGAGTTAACTAATTCAGACCTCGACAACAGAGCTATAGCTCAACAAAAATAAATCATATAGTGGGACACACTGCAGAAAACACAAGTAGACTTTGCACACAGACTTGCTAGAATTTTCCAATCAACTTATTTCAGTATGCTCAGCGCCTCCTCCATACTCATTCAAGAATCTCCTAGTATTTCAGTTCTAAAAAAAAAGGATCTATCATTTTGAGGTCACCGAATCTAGATTATGAACTTTAAATAGAATAATTATGGGAGACTAATAAATAATTTTTAAAACATAAAATGAAGATGATTGTTCCTATGGAATAACAAATACCTTGAGCTCTGCCAAATATATAAACTGCAAGGTTCTTTCTAGGCTTTCGCAGGACACATTTTTTTCGTATTGCACCTTTATTTGATATAGATTTTTGTGCTCCACTATTCCAAAAGGACTTGAAATTCAATAACACCTAACAAAGCTGCTCCTTTGCTGCCCTAAAATTAATGGGTAATTTCTGTCAAATCATTTCTGATCTGTTTACAAAAATTCTGGGTCTTCTCTGGGAGACAGCATGAGCACTCTGTTTGCATGCGGTGTGATTGATGATGTTGATTTTAAAGGAGAGAGGAAGTAACATTGAGTCTCTGAAGTGTCTTCGAAAGGATGGTGGGAAATTGTGTTTGAAAGTCCAAATGCAAAGCCATTAGTACCTAGTCTGGTTCTGCCAAGCTTTAGCTTTGATAGAAAACTGGGATTTGAGATTTATCAAGGATAAAATTACCCTCAAAAAGGAAAATCAATTATTTTTGGGATCCTCTTCCCAAATATTTTTGTTTGTTTTTTTGTTTAAAGGATCAGCTTCAGACAAGGGTTTATCTCCTGCTTTTTTAATCAATTTTTGTGGCAACAGCTTATTCTTAACAAATATTATTTAATGTACACAACTAAAATAAAAAAGTGAGATATTTTATGAATGATAGGGAAAAAAAAGGCAGTTCCTTTCCGAATATTATCATATGCATGCCCATTGTCACAAACTGTGAGAAAGAGAACTTCTACTGCTATGTTAAAACTGTCTATTTCTAGAATAGAAAAAAATGTCATAAATTTACACTGAATTCAACCTCGATGCTATGACCCTATCAAATTTAAAGCCTGTGTCAGTACTTATCAGAATCAGTAGTTCACATTTTGGGTTTTACCTAGATGTGTCAGTTTAATTTTGCCTATGAGAAATTAGTTAGAAAAAAAAAACCAAACAAATATTGGCTTCTTCACACAGTTTTCATTCATTTATAAACAATATTTCTTTGTGAGATCTAGTAAAGTACAGTGAAATAACTTAAATATAAAGATTAAAACAAGAAACCAAACATTTCTTGTTGTTTAAACAATCTGTCTGTTCAATTCCTTCTTTTCAAACTCATGTGAATCTTCCTGCTAAAAACAAACATGAACCAAACAAAATCTGTCTGTATGTCTTTTGGAGCTTAATTGACAAATGCAGATCATGTTAAAAAATTCAAAGAACCTGAGGACTGAGAGAAAAAGTATTTGCTTCCATTCCAGAAGTATTTAATTACTTGTGTTAGCAGTGCATATATGAATTGAGATACAAAATTTCAAAATTTTATCTCAGCAGTGCTATATTGACTGGACAAGACTCTGCATGAGAGAAGAGGAAAAATATGCAAATACTCCAGGAATACTTGTATGCTAAACCACAATGATCCAGCTGAACTCTCTCTGGATAGACTGTGTCAAAACACTAACTCATCAAAGTTAACAATGAATATCCATAAATCCTACCTGAGAAGTCAGGAGTAAGCTCTAACTGATATTTGCAATATTAATTGTTGATATTAATTGTTTACAATAATATTGTCAAGTAGACTTAGTCTAGGATTCCGATGTTGAAAGCAGGAATTGCTCTTCTCCCCACAGGCAAACTCAAAGACCATTTCCACAGTGGAATGCAATTGCTGTTCTGCAGACAACCTACCCTGAATAAAAAAGGTAGCTACCATATGGAAAATGATTGTAGGACACTTGTTTTGTTTTTTTTCCTATTGTACTTAGAAGACCCAACCACATCTTGGGAGTAAGAGCAAAAGTCTAGACAGACACAAAATTACCCTTACAAGTTTTCTTTATGAACTTGAGTTTGTTTTCCAACGTAATGAATTACTGATTTCCTGATGTTGCTCAGATCATTGAGTTCTACAATCGATTTTAACAAAGGACGTTGGTCATAGAATCATAGAATCATAGAATGCCCAAGGTTGGAAGGGACCTCAGAGGTCATCGAGTCCAACCCCCCATCGAGTCCAACCCCCCTTAGAGATGGTCACATCTCTAAGCTAAAGCTGAGAAATAAATACATACGTAGACTTTCAAGTACTGGTTTAAAATAATCTATGTGACATATACAGCCTCAATATGATCTAGAAATACATACTTCCTTTGTCCTTTCCTTTCTTCTATGTCCCCTGAAACAGAAAGCAAGGCCACTGCACATGACCTCCAATGAGAAAAAGCACTCCTGTTCATCACTGGAAATGAGAGATTTATTGATGTATCATGGATGAAACTCTTGCACCAAGTAGTTACAAAGATTCAAAGAAGAAACATCATTTTCCATACCTTCAGGGGCACTACTGACAAGCAGAAAATTTCTGCTCCCAATTTCTCCATTGAGTCTGTTTATATGAGACAGTACTGATCCAATATTTTAATGGCATACAAATCCATATTGAATTACAACAATTCCCTTGAAAAATGCTACAAAATATTTCTTGTACCTTTATTCTTATGCAGTTGATGTTTCAGAGCTTTTTGCTTAAGAAAATTAGAAATTTAGAAATTTGACTCTCGCCACTATATTTCAACCAGTGAAATGCAGGAACTCCTTACAAGCAAGTCTTGTTTCTACACATGTTGGATTGAGGTTTCAGGAGTACTGGATTTGTTTCTAAGTGAGTACTGGGGAACAGAGAGGAGAATGTCTTTGTACTCCTAGACCCATCCCTGTCTAGCACAGTCATGTGATGTTTTTTTCTAATATGTCCAGAATAATGAAAGTTGCTGTAAAATCAGTGGTATCAGTGGAAACAGAAGCAGCAGGAGGGGAAGCAGGAATAGGATATGCATGAGAACAGATCCTATTGCCACAATGCTGAAGAAAGAAAAAATAGAGATCCAGAAATAGATATATCCAGTTTTCAATTTATTTGTATTATTTTCATAAATTGTGCCAGGACATGATCTCTCTGAGACACACAGTATACAGAATTTTGTCTGTATACTGGAGAAATCTGGTTATAAAAAACGGAGAAATCTGGTTATAAAAATGCAGGCACTAATGAAGAGAAATCTTTAGAGAAGAGCTGTTTAAATAATTAAAATAGTTGGCACAGTTGAGAAATGAGTTCTGTTGCCATTTGCCATTTATTTTTAATCTATTCAAATCAACTAGACATTTGAAAGAAAAAACTTTTAAGAATCTAAAGAAGCAGTATTTATAAAAATTGTCACTGGTAAGGAGATATTATATTTTACAAATGATTCTCATAATTTTGATGATGAAAAATGTGGAATACTTCTGATTGTTTAAGTGATTATAATAGACTCTGAGCATGTGTCACAGAGGTATTTGACCACAGCAAAGATACTTAACAACATGTATGTAAACAGAGACTCATAGGGACTTTCATATCATGTCTTCACATTTTTGTAAAAACAGTAGCAATAGGGAAAAAATACATTATTGATATTAGACTGTGTTCAATTAAAATTTAAATCAAACTGAGTTCAATTAAAACGCTGTTGCATTTAGTAGTAATATCTGAAGAAGTGGAAATATGGTATTTCTATGGGTAACAAAGTAATAACACAACCAAGTGTCATGGAAAAGTAGTGGGGCTGAGCGATGCAATACACTTCACTCTTATGGGAGAAATAGTGATATGTTCTATTAATATGGACATATTGATATGACATTGAACAAGATTCGATGACTAAGTAGCTCTTACTTACTTCATGGAGGACGGAGGAAATGATATTGCATCTTGATGAAGGAAAGTGGACTTGTTGGAAACTTTTTTTTTTTCCAGTTTATGTATATGATCATTGTAAAGGGTTTAAAACATTTTACTATCCCTGCCTAAAGAAATGGAAAAAAAAAGATGTAATGGAAAATGAGAAAATGAAGAAAGGGAAAGGTGAGTTACAATATGTCTAACATTTACACCTCCCCAAAACAAAACAACTTGATATGTAAACATAGGTCATTTAGAAACTAAAAAAGAAATTCCTTCATAAGAATTCTCAAAAGTGAGTGTTTCTTTCTAGTTATTTATTTGCAGCTGTTTGGAACCCTGTATGATTTTTTATGACTTGCAGGAGAGAGAAGACTGTATTGCAGCTTGTATTCTGCTATCAAAATACATACATTAATTTTTCATAGAAGACATTACAGACCTTGCATTGGAACTTCCTATCATGGAAAACAGTGAATACATAAATAATGAATACAAACATATATGCATATGCTTATATGTTCATGCTATCTATTGCTCCATTATTCCCCGTTCTCCGTTATTTCTCCGTTAAATATACTTCATACTTCATTTGTTGCCATAGTATCTCTTGCTAATTAGGAATGTTGCAGTTTCATATGGAAAAGGTTCCTTATATTTCTCATGGAAATAATGCAAAAAACATAGCAAATATAACAAAGATGACAGCAGATGAGTCTCAAATTCAGAGGTTTCTGAGGTTTGAAGCTCCATTAAGGAAATATGGTTAGTGAAACACTTTGGTTACAAGGTACCATATGAGTTCAAGGTTTTATAATGCTGGGAATTTATCTTCCCTTGTAATTACTGCCTGGGAGCTGGAGTCAGAATTATCTTTCTGTTTGTTTGTTCTCATCTGTATCACTGACTTTGCTACATTAAGATAAGTAGGTTAATCTGTGTACTTTTTCCCCACGTAAAATATTACCTATTTGACAGCACTGTCATGCATGTTAAGTAATATCTGCTAAGTATTTTATGTCTCTTATCTAATACAGAGCGGAGAAGTACTAATACAATGTCCTGAGAAATTAATTAGTGTATTCACCTTGTTACACAAGCCAGTAATGCCTCTGCAAACAATTTCCCCATTCCCTCAAGATCCGTTTCTTTCCTCAGATAATTCCTCAGCATATCTTTCGGCTATTTTTTATACTGCTCCACATCTGTAACCAGATTTCATTTAATGTCTCACGCACCTTCAGAATTATCAAGGCATTTCTATGGACCTTTCAGCTTCTAGAATTCTATCCTCAAGATTGCAAAGGCACTATGTGCTTTCTTCTAAAAAATATGCATCAAAATCTTGTTGCTAGACTAAAGAGATTCAATGATTTATGTAAATAACATTTTAATCTTTAGAGTTTCAATGACCAACCAAGCAACAATACAATATATATCAGAAAAGATAAGGTCCATCTTGTTTTTAATAAAACATTTACTTTTTTCACTGTCTCCCCATAATGTCTTATATTTTATATTTTAAATTATTTAGGATCTGGTCTCTGTGAAAATGGAAAGTATGGCAGTTCAATGAGAAAAAAATAAAGTTAGAAACACAATTTAAAAAATACACTTAACAAATAGTGCTTTCAAGATAAAGGTATTCAAGACAAGAATAATGGATAAACCTTTTAAAATGTATAGTGCTTTCTCTATATTGACTCATATTACTCATTCAGCATGTTCCTTAGAAAGCTAATTACCACCTAATTTATTCTAGATTGAATAGCAGGAGATCACTGCTCTCCTATGTAGAATAGCAGATAATCCATTTACTAGCACAGTAGGACAGGACACCATCAGGAGCCCTCACCACAAGAAATGATCTATATCTTCTGAAGAAATAGCAGAGGCCAGCTGTGCAGAGGTATGTCCTAATCAAGTTATAAATACCTGTTGGAGTAATCTTTACCAAAATACACTCATGATGCTGCAGAGCAGTAAAGAGATCTATGTCATTAGATGTGGACAAATTTACCACTCCGTGCCTATAAACTTCAGACTCAGAGCTATGCCTTAGCACAGGAAAAGGCACACTCTTGGCAATTTATTTATTAATTAACCAAGTCTGTGAATAATCTCTGCTTATGCTGTACCTTTTTTTTTTTTTTTTTGACACATATGATATTCATGAGGTCTCTTCTTCTACACAGGTCTCATTTGTACAAGCTCATCGTGATTTTACTGGAAGATATATGTATAGAAATGTTCCTACTCTGGCTTGAGTCTTCAGGAAGGCAGATAACTTTGATTCACGGTTATATCCGAATAACAGCATAACCTCATATTTTCACAGGTATCCGTATATAATGGCAATACTAGAGAAATGCACACATACCATCTTTTGTCCAATTTTTGACATATAGAATTTACTACAACTGCTGTTTCCACTGCTGTGAGAGTCAGAGGAAAGACTGGTAAACTAAATAATAACAGATCAGCATTGTCGACCACAGACTTCACTTGTGAGCCCTCTGAGACAGAGGAAAGTGCAAGAGAAAGAAAAGTGTATCGATAAGGGCATCTCAGCCACAGTTCTGTTTTCGGAAAAGTATTGAAAAAGTTGCTACTCTCTATTTGCGTTTTCTTTCAGTTTACAAGAATCCTACTTCAGATACCTGTTTTTAACATATTTAGATAATTTAATTCATAACTGTTTAAATGTAAGCAAAACTTGATAATCCAAGGACTCTTAGACAAGCTTTCCTCTAACAAATATGCAATTTTAGAATATAAATAAATAATTTCTTTCTCTAACTAGACCCTTCAGACAAAAATCTGACTATATAAACTTTTTTTTTCTTAAAGCATGTTCGGAAGGTTGAACAAGTTAGGATTATTCAGGCACACACAGAGTCTTAAAAGTTAAAAGTTAAAGATTCAGCTTTAAAAGTTAGAGCTTCTGACAGATACAATCAGGCAAGGTCACACTTTTAAAATCATAATTTTAAAATAATTAACTAATATGTGAAAATTGCACTGTGAATTGCGCTTTATTTATCATACTCTAATCCTGTGCTGCCAAGATATTGTACTGTAGAGAAGTAACTTAATCTGGCCTCATTTGGAATACTAATAAGTATCACATATAAGATAGTTCATTTTTCCGCTGAACTTCACTGTGGTACAGGCCTCATCTGGAATAATCTGTTCAGTTTTGGCCCTACATATTTAAATAAAATGCAGACAAGTCAGGTCAAGTTCAGAAGTGCATAACAATAGTAACAGATGTAGAAGACATGAATCTTGAGAAAATATTGATGTGACTAGACTTTTAGACTATACAAGAGCACCTTAAGTTGGATATTGGAATAGGATATTGAAATATAGAAAACATTGCTAGATAAAAGCTGGTGAAGATTTGTTTTTCTCATTCACTGAAGGTAGGACATAAAAGGAATGAGATTAGATATCGGTCACTATGAGAGATACTGTCATGAGACAAAGCAAGAGCAGTGAGATATTGAATTTGATTCTGAATGAAGGAAAATGATCTCTTGTGATCCTGCTTAACCAGTGATGTTTTTGCCTTGACTGTGTGAAGTAGTCTCCTAACACCATTATTGATGGGATTCTTCAACCCTGCCAAATTCCTATTCCCGACTTGCTTTTCCAGAATCTCACATTCATAACATCATATGATTAAAGAATAACTATCTTTTCTAGATAATCAGCCTGACACACCATTTGAAATTCAATTCCCATAAATGCAAATATTTTTAAAAATATTCACCAAGCAATTAGGAGCACAGAAACAGCCAAAATACATCAGAATATTAGCAGAGATATTATTCTGTCTTATTGAGACCTATGGAAACTACTCCAGAGAAGTATAGGAAATTTTGCAGCAGGCTGACACAAGGATACATACTCTGAATTGTCCCCTTAGCCTAAGAATGGAGCATCAACAGTTACATCCCTTTAGCAATCTTCTAATTCTTTCTAGTTTAAGTATAGACATCCTCATCATCCCTATGTTTTCTTATAATCCTTTTATAGTCTAAA
>JAVCKT010099322.1:0-10050 GCA_032273925.1 Rhynchotus rufescens | reverse complement strand
TAAGACCAGATATAACGTTTGTCTGAACGCTTTGCAAAGCACTCACACAGGAAAACTGAAATAAGGGACTGAAAATTGCAAGTAACATTTTCAGGACAGAAGAGAACAGCAGCAGATGCCACCCACTGCACACATAGGAAGCACAGCTGCAGTCACCAGGTTTGACAATCCACACCTGGCTAATACCAGCAGGTACAAACCCTGCCATTTAAAGCTTAATCACAGCTAAGTCAAGTTACCCTTAGTCCACTTTAAAGAAACAGACTGCAAGCCTTTAACCATGGCATATACTGCTCATTCTAGTGAGATTAGAAGTCTAACCCATGCACAAGAGCAAGCCTAGCTCCTCCCTTGATAGGAGGGAGGGCCACAACAGCCCCTTTCGATGAGCACAGGAGCTATACACAGCCTCTCTCTATGGGTAGCGAGGATTGGTTTGCAATACCAAAGCAAAACAAAAGTATTATTCGTGCCACACGTTGACTTTAGAGCTCTACACATCAGCTGAGCTCTCCCAAGAACTAGGGAGTGACTGTTAAGTTCACCCTCTTTATCGATCACTATTGTACAACTGTTCTTCCAGAATGGAATAGATCCTGCTAGACCAGACATCCCAAGCAGCTATGAAATTCCCCCTACCCCCTGGGGCTGGCAATCAGATGACCTGCACAGTGCTCGTACTTCCTATATGACTAGAGGTACCTACAACCCACTTGTCACCACTGCCACATCTTCCACGTTCATCTACATCTACAGAGGTTCCTGCGAGCATTTTGGCTTAACACAGGCCATTGGGACTGCTCTGTGTTCTATGGCCTATGGCTCTCTCGAGCCCATTTTACTTGCTTATTATAATATCACAGAGAGGAAAGCCCTGGCAGAGTGATCTCTTGGGGCCCTCAACAAATGACCCACAAAGTGAAAGACAGCAACCACAGCACTATCCTGACTCACCCTTTGACAAGGTCCATCCCGCCCGTTTCCTCAGGATCCAGGTACACGGGGTCCACAGCAACTACTTCCAAGCCTGTGGTAGCAGAGAGGTCCTGAGTCACGATACCAAGCTTGGAGCTCCACCATAGTAGCCTCCCTGGGTCACTGAAAAGAGAAGATGGAAACCCTGTCCATTAGTGAGAGGGGCAGAGCCCACGCACACTACTAGCACGTAACTGAGAGGTTAGCAACACCGGGAATCCCCGGCCCCTGCTCCAGATTAGGTCTACATGCCCAGAACAGACTCATTCCACCCAAATAGGTCCAAGACCCAGAGAAGCACCTCACCAAGTTCACTGGTTTCTGAGCACTGTGGCTTCAATGTTTCTCTAAGGCCCAAGCAAGGACCTCCAGGTCAAAAGATGAACAGCCACAAGTCTGGGCACACTGCTGTGCAAGCAAAACCTCCTGCTTTTACTTCTGTGCATCCTTCCTCCCCTTCCTTTGGGGCTAATAGCCAAGATACACCAATTCATCCTACACAGCAAAATACAGGGCTTGGTGAGAAAGCTCATTCAATCATTTACGGACATTTTCTCATCACCAGAAGCCTGATAGGTCAAGAGAGGCAAGATGTCCCACTCCCGAGCCCAGAACAATGTGGGAACTACAAACCACCAGGAGAAGAGAAACTCTCCAGCAAGAACAACTAACTAGTGTGGATCATCACCCTACAGGAAGGGGTGGACGGACACACACCTAAAGGCCCTTCCTGATATAGCTTAAATAGGTGTCAATCTGCTACTATAGAAAATAAACAAAAAAACAGCAGGGGAAGAGAGAGAAGAAAAAGAATGAGCGGGTTAAGCCACTCAGCAGCCCATCCTCCATAGGTTGCAGGGAGTAGATAATGATTTCCCCATCTAAAGGCTTCTCACCACCCTTGGGTGGAGCCCTCTGGTTTCCAGGGCCCTTCTGGATGGAGATCCTGTAGCACAGCTGGGCAATGGAGGGGCAGTGACCAGCTCCACAGCACCACAAGACAGTCTTCAGTAGAGACTATGAACAATCTGGTGTCCCCCCAGGCGTTGGTCACTGCCATCCATAGCCATACTGATGTCAAAAAAGAGAGGACCTTTAAGAACAAAAAACACTAGCAAGAGAAACCCTTAGTGCATTAACACCTCCTGCTAGGCACAAGAGGGAAAAACTGGAAGCATCTCCCTGCTTGTGACTTTTGAGACCACAGCCCCAGCCAAGCAGTTAAGGCTCTAATCACTGTCTGACATGGAAGATGCCAGGGAAGTTTTATTTATGATACAGCTAACAGAGCTTGCCCTCAAGCCCTCGGCAAATCTTCCAGCTCATTTCCCTAGGTAAAGTCTGGTTTGGATAAATGAGATATGGAAACTCCAGCCTGCAGAGCAGCTTGTTGATTTACCTCCAAAGTGATCTCCTAAAGGAGGAAAATACCCTGTACTTCTCCCTGGCCATACCGCAAGAAAGCATATATTTATGTCCAGAATGCACCACCGAGTTGCACAATAACTTTTCCAAATGACCTTCCCCCTTCCATTTCTAAACTAACATTTCTCCATCAGACAAAGCTGGTTTACCCAGTTGAGCTAAAGCAGAACAGAAAATGCAGACAAATACTACAAACAATGTCTGACCGATACGACAAGACCACAGGTATAGATCCCCATGTCAAAGGGGTTGGGATCACCCACAGATTTTTTTTTTTTTAAAGCACTTTTCTCTTAGCTGTCCTGTTTTTTTTTTTTTTTGTTTGTTTGTTTGTTTTTTCTTTTTGGTGGGTTTTTTTTTTTTTGTGTGTGTGGGGGTTTTTTTTGTTTGTTTTAAACCTATTCTGCTCTTTTATCCCAGGGACTTGGACTACTGTAGCTGTTATAGCCCCAAATTAATCTTTTTTTTCCCCTCCCCTATTTCAGGGGAGCATTGGGACTGCTCCCAACAAAAGGGGAAACAAAAGGAGAGGACAGAGTCAAGGCAGCTGGAGATGTTCCTTCAAATATAACAGTCAAAGGAAACTCATCTCATGTTTCAGGAATTAAGACTACAGAGGCAGAGTGTGTTTGAGGTTGGAAGAGACCTCTGGAGACCGCCTGGACCAATGCCCAGCCTTAAGCAGGGTCAGCTAGAGCAGGTTGCTCAAGACCTTGTCAAGTTCAATTCTGAGGTTCTCCGAGGGTGAACACTCCACAGCCTCTTTGGAAAAACTGCTCCTTAGCTTGATCATCCGTACAGTTAAAAATGTTTCATATATTCCTATATACAGAATTTCTAAACAAATTCACTCTAATACCATAAAAAGTGAATTATGACTACATAAAGAAAAGATCTCACCAAAGAAGCCTGCAGCAGAACCAAAGCCATGCAGATACCTCACAGAGCAATGAGTACATCCGAGTTGCTGTATGCATGAGGAATTTGTACTATATCAAGCTCCTGCAGGGTGCCAAGTGCTTCAAAACATACATGTGAACACACAGAGAAATGCCATGCCCGTGCCATACACGTGGGTATTGGAAGAAGAGGTCCCCACCCTCTCCTTCCCAGCACAAGCAAAATAGCTTTGATCTTAGCAATTTAGCTGCTCAATTGGCACAACAAACAAACTTCAGTTCTCAGCAAGTGAGAAAGAAAATCCAAGAAACAGTGCTTTGTCCAGAAGGTTTTCATGGAGGGCTGCTGCTTCGCTCACTTCAGCACCTCCAGAGAAACTCGAGCCACAGCTTCACTCTCGGCACCTCGTCCAGATGCAGCCTGGATTGCTGCTGCAGTCTCCGGTGCTGGAGCAACGAGGTAGCACCGTTCTTGTCCTCTACGTGCTGGAGCAAGCTTGGGGCGACACACATCTGAGCTCCAAGCCCTCATATTTCTGGCTTCTAAAAACAAATGGGCATTTCCCCTCGTCCCAGGGCACACCTGAACCATAAGAGATCTCGGAGAAGGCTCCCTCTTGCCATCAGTCCACTATCATTTCAGGAAGCAGACGAAGAAAACCCCATGAAAATCAAAGCCTGGAAAAACTCAGGACATCCTTCCCACCTCCACCAAGGGATCCCAGAGAATCTCATGACAAGGCAAAACGGTGTGAAGATGCACATGACCATAAGGACCTTGTTTTGGGAGACTGGGTTGTGTGTTCTCACTGCAGCTGCTTCCCAGAAGATTTATTTCATGTCGCTGGACACTACGATGGGTATCCAGGAATTCAGATCCAACAGGCAGCCTGTGCTGGACCCCTTGTGGACAGGGAGGCTCCTGCCTCTGCTCACAGGTAAGTTCAGCTCATGCCTGCTCCAAAGGACTCCTCCAGCTTGCTGCGCTTCCAGCCAAGGCCTGTGCAGTATTTGCACAAGGAGGATTACTCACCTGGCAACTGCTGCTTTCCACATTCATGATTTTGACTTCTCTGCATGACACGGCCATGGCCATAGCCAAAGAAAGCAGGGAAACAAATTGCCTCAGGAATTTCCTTCACAGAAAGAAAAGCCCTTTCCTGCCAAAGAAGGAATACAGATCATCTGAGGCCACGGGAGAATTCCTTTAATTTCTTTTTTTGGTTGTTTGGTTGTTATTTTCTATTTGAAGTTGCCACAAAAGTTTGGTGCCCTTAACCCTTGCATTAGCAAGGCAAGGGAGTTACTAATTCACCTCTCGGCAAACAGAACAAGAAAGAGTCACCCGAATTCCTCCAGCCTGCTCAGGCCATCTGGAAAAAAAGCTGGCAAGGGGCAGGGCTTTCCAGGCTGGGATTTAAGGCAGAGATGCCCTCTTTGCTCATCCACACAGAGCTCTCACGAGCACATGATGTCCTGGTAGTCCCCTCTGCAGCCTCGTACCACGTAGGAAGCATCACACTGCACTGCATTTGCAGTCACCTCCTGCCCATGACCAAAGGAAACTCCTTCCCTCCTTTCCTTGCAAAGATGGGGATCCAACAGAGCAAGAAAAGGTCTCGTCACCCTCTGCTCAGGGAGGGAACAGAGATGGCTTGTCCATAGATAACTACTCGTGGGACCACACGAGGCCAGGTGGCCCCAGCCAGCTGTAGGGGAAAGGCAGGGCAGCAAAGCACGCGCACGCCGTCTCCTTTGAAAGCCTCTTTGCCTCCACCACCACCCATGGCCCCAAGGAGCAGAGTGGAGAGGAGCGAGACGCAGCAGAAGCTGCTGCAAGGGCACGTCCTGCACTGCAGCCTGAAGAGAGGAGTTAAACCTGCATCCCCAGAGCCGTGTGGAGACAGGAGCGGATGGATCCCTGGACCCAGCACACACACGGCTTGGCCTCCGTCCCCCAGCAGCAGCAGCGGGGACAGAGCTCTGCTATTCTGCGCGGCAGCCCCAGCCTCCTGCAGCTCCGCCTAGCAGCAGCCGGGCTCAAACGGCGTCCCTGCGAAACACTCGCAGTATTGAGCTTGGCAAGAGCTCGGGAACACGGAACTCCTTCCCCTGCCAACCCGAGGGGAGGGGAGGAAACTCGCTAAAAGCAGGATGCCTCAAGCACTGCCCTCAAAGGGGAGGGCAGGAGGGGCTGGCACAGCGCCCGCCAGCACAGGGACCCGCTGGTACAGGGACCTGAGCCCCAACACAGGCCATGGGAGGACTCTGGGTGCGAGGATGCACCCGGCACCGGCAGCCCTTCCGCTCCATCCTCAGCCTTTGGCCACCACCAGCTTCTCTTTTCCAAGGCGATCGACCATTTGCTTTGGTCGCTGGCTCCTCATAACCTTATTTTGTGCCAGAAGAGGAACCCTTTCCCGTCACACGAGCCCTGGCAGCAGCCCCATTCCCAGCCCCACGCAGGACACAGGCTCCTGGGCCCGGGCACAAGCACCAGCTCCGGGGCATCCGCCCACTCCTGCGGCACGTGGCACCAGGAGCAGCCCCCGGCACACCCTGCATGGGGCCCTTCACGCCCAGGAGCTCCAGCGGCCGAGAGACTCCAACACTGCCACATGTCCGAGCAGGAAGCCCCGAGAGCCACGTGTCCTCCAGCAGAGCACTGCACCCGGGAAGAGACCCGAGAAGAGGAAAAAGGCAGGAGAAAGAGGGCTACCTACTCAGTTTGCCCGAGGGATCCGCAGGCCAGGAGACGTCTGGGGCACCGCAGCTGAGCCCAGGCCGAGTCCATCCTGCAGGGCAAGCCTCGCGAAAGCACCCGCTCCCTTCAGAGAGCCCCAGGCAACTTCAAGCCCTCGTTCTAGCCACACTGAGCAGCGATTTCAGCCCGCAATGCAAGCAAAGCAAAAGCAATCGGGAAGCACATCCCCCCCGCCAGCGGTGCCAGGGCCAAGGGCTGGTAATAAAAGCACCAGGCGCAGCTGGGCTGCTGCACACAGAGCCCGCTGCACGCGACGCTCTGGGAGATCCACAAGCAAAGCCTCTTTGCCTAGAGGCAAAAGGATCGAAGGGGAGAGGGGAGAGAAAGAAGAAGGAAAAAAAAGCAGCATCAAGAGCCTCTTTGTCTCGGAGGAGCCCGCTGGCCGCGTGTGTTTCCTGCCCAGAGCGCAGCGGGAGCCTGGACTTCGGCGCCGCCGCTTCCACCTGCCGCCCGAGACGCTTGCTTATTGTCTTCTAAAAATAAAACCTGAAGAAAGCCTCTGTGCGTTTCTGCCACCTCTGAGAGATTTTCTGGCCTGGATAAGTAAGCTCAGGGTTCCCCGAACCCCATGGAGCATCTCCTCTTCCTCCTCCTCTGCCAGCAGTGCCAACTGTTGGCAGCAACCAGTTCTGAGCTCACACACAGGTTGGGCAAAAGCCTTCTCCCTTCTGCTAGGAAGTCCCCAGGGGGCACAGGACAGCAGTGCTGGGGCCTCACACACAGCAGGAACATGAGGAGGAACCATCATCACCGTGATCAACAGCAGGAGGACAACAGAAGCAGAGAAGACCTGTGTGTGAGCCGCCCACTGCTCTCAGTGGTGCTTCAAACACGGGGAAGGCCAGAAGTGGCGTTTTATCCATCCATCTACATATAGCTATGTATGTGCACACACATACACACCCTTGCTCACTTTAATTCCCAGTTTTAACCCCAATGGCCCTGTGCAGCCAATATCACTGTTTAAAAGCAAACACAAACTTCATCACCTACTGCTGCTCTCATCTAAATGCCTTCTTGGTTTGTCTCTCCCTCCCTCTCCATCTCTCTCTCTCTCTCTCTCTCTCTCCCCGTCTCTCTCTCCTTCCCTCCATCTTTTCTTTCATCCTTCAGCTGAAGTACAGAACTGGGGGGGTAAGACCTCACCATGTAGAAAACCCAGCACCTGTTAATATCCCTGCATCTTCCCAGATTTCATTAAGTCAAATCCTCTCAGAGAACAGCCTCGCCACCTTAGGCAAAGGACTTCCCCCACATCCTCCTTCAGGTGCCAAAGAGGGAGCTAAAATATATATAAATATCGATAGATAGGTGCCATTTGCCCGAGGAAGGCGCTGCAGGACATTTCCTCAGCATGTGAATGAGACTCCACCCCAAGGGAGAGATGCACGTGGAGAACAGCCAGGACCCCAGGGAGATGCATCAGCCACCCCAAGGACACAGGGCAGCTTGGGGGGACCAAGAGGAGATGGATCTAAAGCAACTCACCGGAATAAACCCCTGCCACACACCTTATGCGGAGGAGAAAGAAGGGATCAGTGGATGGATCCATTAAAAAATGGATCCATTAAAACACGGCAAAGAGAGAGGCAAGAAAGGCCCACCCCTTGCTGGAGAGCAAACATCCTCTCCAGGGTGCAATCACCCTGGGGAGTAACGAAGCACAATAATCAGGAGCAGGCGAGTAAACCAGCAGTGCAATAAACGGGCACGTGAACGCACACAGCAAAGCCTGCTGATAAAATGCCACCGACTCCCCAGACATCCCCTTCTGGGCTACTGAGCTACGCAGAGCTCGTCCTTCTCCGCAAGCAGGGCCAGTGCCCTGCGCCCAGGGGAGCATGGAGTCTCTGGGCAGTGCTGCACGGTGCGCGTGCCGCCCGGGACACGGCTCTGCTCCGGCTGGCCACGCTGCTCCCCGCGACAGCGGGGGCCCAAGGACAAAGCAGAGATGGGCAGAGGTCCCCGCACGGCGGCGGCCCTGCCGCAGCCTCTTGGGTTGGGGCTGCGCAACAGCAGGTCCGCCCGTTGAGGGACACGGCAGAAGAACAGACGTGTTGCTGCTAAAAAGAGCCAGTGACTTCTTGAGGTCCGGCCTGGGGCAAAGCGGGAAGGAGCCCCCGTCGATCTCTTCCCTCTCCCCACGAGACAGCTGGGTTATAAACAACGGCCTTGGCCGCTTCAGACAACGGCTCTACTGCTGGGAGAGGACGCAGCAGCGTGCAAAGCTCCCAGCCTCTTGCAGAGAGGGGTTCAGCATCTTCTACCCTACTGAGTAGCCAAACCACCAGTTTTCTCAGAGGCCAGGTAGCAGCTCTGCTTAGTGTCACCATGTCATGTCACACAGTCACAATCAAATGGGTGAAACCACCACACATGAGGAGAGAAAGTGCCTTGGACACCAGTTAACACACACGGGAGCCAAAAAACCCCACGCCACACTAACAGAAGCCTCAGGTAAAAGAGCACACAGCCTGGTTGACTACCTGGCACCCCCAGTCCCCCCAGGGCCGGACAAAGGGTGAATTCCAGGCAAATCACAAAGGACCCACATCGGCGGGCAGCAGGTTCGCCAGCTTTGATCTCCGCTTACCCGTAGTTCCTACCTGCACCTTGGCGAGTCAACAGCCTTGCCCTTCGCTGCTGCGCGGGCCGGGCACTCTCCGGAGGGGAACAAGCAGCACAGCCGACCTCTCCCTGCACTTGCTCTCTCGGGCCACCTCCGTGCACAGGGTGGGCTAAGCAGCCGGCCGAGCTGGCCCAGCCTCCAGCCACAGCAGCCAAAGGGGAAATTCTAGAGGATTCTAGAGGATGTCAGGGATGACGAAGTCGGCCATCCATCTCCAAGAAACACTACGAGGGCAGCATGGAAGAACACTGTCTTTACACACGGACCTGTTTACCAGGGCCATAAACTTTTATGACACCCTTATCTTGTGGTTGTACCAGGATAAGAAGCAATTCATTGTTACGTTGTGCAACTAGAAATTTATAGGCATAGGAATCGAGGGGCTCAAGAACATACACTGAGAAAGTGGGGCCTGCTCGTCAGCACCTTTCTCAGTCTGCTTCCCAATCTAGAGTGGATCAAGGCACAGGCAGATGAGGCACAGCTCAAGCTCTCCAGCAGGATCAATGCTCTTTTATGCCCCAGAAAAAGCTTTGCCTTCCCTCCGGTCTTTTAATGGACTTCAAAGTGCATTTCTGGATGCAGAGGTTAGAGGCAAAAATGAACAGCATGAACTTGCCCAAACCATCAACGCATTGCTCCGTGTTCCAGCCGCTGCCAGAACGCGCAGGGCGCTAGGGTGAACATCCCAGGAGAAGGCAGGGCACCCAGCAGCTTGCATCCCACCTACTAAACATCCTCCTTCTCCTCCAGCCTGCATCCTCTGCTCCTTAGGAAGCTCCAGCCTCCAAATCTCCCCCAGATAGAGGCAGACAGTGCTCCAGGAAGGTCCCCAACCACATCATGCCACCAGGACATGCACTGCACAATCCTCCCAGCCTTGGAGGAGCCGGACTCCTGGTTCTCAGCTCCTGGTCCCGGTCCTTCTAGCTGAACTTTGCATCCCAAAACTCATTGCTAACAGCACTGGACCTGTTTTTGAAGCACTCTCACCTGCTCATCTTCTTTCAGAGACACGTTAAATCTATCACTGAGTCAAACCACACAGTGCAGCTCCCAGGCACTGAGGCTGATCCAGCTCCGAGTAGCAAGGACACAGAGCCTGAAGATGGATCAGCAAGTGCAGCAGACAGTTCTAGGAGGAGACGCACTTCTTCAGGGACCAAGGGACAAAGGAAGAGTTCAGCAAGCTGACCAAAGGAGAGGGCAAGTTCTGACCTCCCAGTTCTGCCAAGCTAACAGCATATCCCCCCCAAAACAGCACTTTTCAGCTTGTAATCCTCACTGCCTCCCTTGAGGTATCTATAGACACTGATTAGGTCCCCCCTCAGCCTTCTCTTCTCCAGGCTGAACAGGCC
>JAVCKT010099321.1:0-10050 GCA_032273925.1 Rhynchotus rufescens | reverse complement strand
CGAGCCCCGCACCCCAACCCTGAACCCAGCACCGAGCCCCGCATCCCAGCCCTGAGCCCCGCACCGAGCCCCGCATCCCAGCCCGGACCCCCGCACCGAGCCCCGCACCCCAACCCTGAACCCAGCACCGAGCCCCGCACCCCAGCCCTGAGCCCCACACCGAGCCCGGCACCTGCATCCTGGCCCTGGGCCTGGCACCGGCGCTATGCGATGGGCCCCCCAGTACTGGCTCCCTGGCACTGGGGCATCCCTGCCCCTGCATCCCAGCCCCGACCCCGGCACAGAGCCCAGCACTAGCATCCTGGTCCTGGCACCCCGGCCTGGCCCGTCCTGCACCAGTACCCCCAGCACTGACATCCCAGCCCTGTCCCCCACATCCAGCCCAGTACCTGCACCCCGGCACCATCAGGCCACCAGTCCTCAGCACCAGCACCTGGGCCTGATCCTCGCAGCAGCACCCAGGGACCAGCATCCAGGACCCGCATCCCGGCCCCCAGCACCCTGGCAGCAGCATCCAGGGAGCGCTGGGGCACCTTGGTGCTGAGCCCGGCTTACAGCCCCTGGCACATCTTCTCCCAGCACCTCGGGCTGGCCCGGCCTCTGCACCAGCTCTCTGGTGCTGACGCCCCTGGAACCCCACCTGTCCCCATGCTGCCCTCCCGCCATGCCACAGCCCTGGATGCCCCCCAGCACCCATGGGCACCTGGCACCCTGAAGCCTGGCTGGGCACGGGCAGTGGGGTCTCACCCATCACGAATCCCTGTTGCCACCAATGGGTGTCACGTCTCCTCTAGGAGCCCCCATGGGTGCCCGTCCCCATGTCACGCAGCAGGGAAGCACCACGGTGCCAGGCAGGGTTTATTCTCTGGGAGGAGGCAGTGGGGTAGCAGGTCCCATGGGTGCCAATCTGGATGCCCCTAAGCACCCAAGGGCATCGGGGTTGGGATGGGGATGTCAGGCAGGGCCACAGTGAGCCCTGCCCTTGGTGACACTGCGTTGCAGGGGGGCTGGCTGGGGGGACACACATGCCCCCAACTAGCCCTGGGCATCGCCGGGCTCCTGGGCCTCGTCCGGCGTCAGCTCCTGCTTGTCGTCCTCCGTGGGCGGCCGCGTCCTCTTGAAAAAGCCCATCTGGAGGAGGGAGCTGGTGACACCCTGGCCACAGGGGACAGGCGGCAGGGTGCCGGCAGCGCCCACTCACCTTCCACATGATGAAGATGAAGACGGCAAGGAGCAGGAGCCCGGCCAGGGCGCCCAGCACCACCCACCACACGGGCACCTGCTTCTCGGTGCTGAGGCTCACGTGCACGGCCAGCGTGGTGGCCTGCATGGGGACACGGCAGGCAGCCCCGTCACCCGGGGGTGCCCCCCAGCAGCCCGCTCATCTGGGGGTACCCCCAGCAGCCATCCTGCCTGGACCCCAATGCAGTGCTACAGGGGGTGCCCAGCCCTGCCACCCACAGGGTGCCCCGGCGCCAGCCCTACCGTGGCCTCTCCGTGGGGCAGCGTGCGGGGCTGGACGCGGTAGGGCATGTTCGAGACGCGGAAGGAGGCACGGGACTGGAGCAGCAGCTGCTTCTGCAGGAACTCGGACTGGGCACGGGGGCAAGCACAGGCGTGAGGGGAGCTGGCAGCCGGCGTCCCCACGGTGCAGCCGGGCACTGCAGGCTCCAGCTCCGCCTCCGCCTCAAGGCCTTGGCCCCTCGGGCACATGGTGCCAGGAGCCACCTGCGGGCTGCTGCTCTGGTGGCCCTGGGCTTGGTGCGACCCTTGGGAGCACCCTGCACATGGGCACCAGGTGAGCACGCGCTCTATAGGGTCCCGCTCCATGGGGACGCTGCGGGTGGCACCTCCGGCTCAGTCAAGCGCGGTACCTGGTAGAGGGTGTCCATCCAGAGCAGGGCATGGACGCTCACGAGCGCCCGCTGCCCCTTGGGCAGGCTCTGCACCCTGCACACGATGCTCTCGCACGGCTCCGCGCTGCAGTTCTGCAGGACACAGCGGGGCGCTCAGCCCGGCTCCGTGGGCACCCGCTCCACTCGCCCAGGAGCAGGGGCAAGGGCAGGGCGGCGCTGGGCACGGCCGCCGCTCACCACGTGGACAGTCTCCGGCGGGGCGGCCGGTGGCTGCTCGCCCGCTGCCCGGCGCTCCCGCTCGTGGCTGGCGTTGCGGCCCGCGGCGCCCGTGGGCCGGGGTATCTCCAGCTGCGGAGAGAGGCGGAGGCGGCTCTGGCGAGTGGCAGCCACGCACGGGTCCTGTTCGCGGTCCCCCTGCCCACCTGCATTGGGTTGAGCCCGGGCGGCTCGGTGCAGTTCATGCCGCCCTCGGTGCCCAGCTCCATCAGGTAGAAGAGGAGGCTGCCTCGGAGGCGGCTGGGCACGGCGAGGTGCAAGGCGACGCCGCTCACGGTGCCAGGACCCTTGTTGTGGAGCTGCAGGGTGGAGTGCGGGGATGGCCAGGCGCCGCGGGTGCCGCGCTGCGGGCACCGCGAGCGGCAGCGGGTGCCTACCTGGTAGACGTGTTCCACCTTGAGGCCGTGGTCCTCCGGCCGCCGGCTGCCCTCCAGCGCCTGCCACGCCGCGGGCAGCACCACAGTGGCTGGCAGGGACATCCTGCGCAGGAGGAGAGCGCTCAGGGCTGGGCGGCTGCCCCCGTCGTGCCCGCTGTGCCCACCGTGCCCGCTGCTCACCCGCGCAGCTCCATGGTCGCCTGGGCCTCCACGGCCACCTTCACCTCGCGCACGGCGCTGTTGGGGTTGTGGCTGTTCTTGCTGCGGGCACGGAGGGAGGGCGGGCAGCAGGTGAGTGAGGCCGGGCAGGCACCGCTGCCGCCACCCGCCACGTGTCCCCCGGGCACCGTCACCTCCGCAGCTGCAGCTGGAAGGTGACGGTGTCCCCGGCGTCCTCCAGGCCAGACACACTCAGCTCCATGACCACGGCGATCTGCGAGGGGGCTGCATGTGGGCGCCCGGGCCACGGCGCCCACAGGCCCCGCGCCAGGGTGAGGGGCACGGCCGCCAGAAGCCCTTACGCGGGCGCCAGCCTTCATGGGGTTGCCCAGCTCGCAGAGCACCACGTGGCTCCGGTTCTCCTTGCGGGGGTTGCAGCTGAGCTTCTCCTGGCCCTGCAGCCGGCCGGCGTCATTGGGGCCAAGGCGGCACCAAGCGGGGCCTGGGCACCTGCAGCCCCTTCCCGCCACGGGCAGACACGCAGGGGCAGCGAGGGGGCACAGCCCCACAGGACCCCCCCTCGGGACCCACCTGGACGTCGCTGGTGGCTCTCTGGAAGTGGGCGCCGGGCGGCAGCTGCACGCGCAGCTCGGCCTCGAAGGCGCCCTCGCCGCCGTTGCTGGCGTTGGCGCGGAGCCGCACCACGTTGTCGGCCCCGATGAGCAGCCGCGTGCCCGGCCTGGGGACACGCAGCCGGGCTGTCAGCGCCCCCGCGCCGGCCGACGGAGCCCCCCGGCCTGGTGGCACCGCCCGCCGCCACATGCCACCGACGTGCCCCGCGCCAAGGCGGCGGCGGCGGCGCCAGCGCAGCTGCTCACGTGTCGGCGGCGAGGCGGAGGTCAGGGATGCAGACGTTGTCCTCGCCGCAGTCAAGCAGGATGCGCGTCTGGCTCAGGGGTAACACGGGAAGTAGGGGACAGCGGGTGGCACATCCCGGGGGGGGACAGGGTCCATCACAGAGAGGATGGGGACAGCAGGGCGGCATGGGGCACAACTCGGGGAGCAGATGAGGATGGCAGGGTGGGCAGGGGGTCTCTCTTGCAGGCCATAGAGGTGTTGGGGTGGACAGGGGTCCGATCCAGGGAGGGATGGGGACAGCAGGGGGACACGGGGCCCATCCTGGGGAATGGATGAGGGCGGCAGGGTGGGCAGGGTCCATCCGGGCTGGCCAGGGAGGCACCACCAGCCTGGCAGGGGCAATGTCCCCAAGGGGGATGCTGCTCAGCGGGGCGGGCGGGCACCCAGGGGTGTCCCCGGGACACGTGGGCAGGGGAGACGCGACCCGCGGGCACCTCAGCAGGGCCGCGGGGGTGGCACCTGCTCCTGCACCAGCGTGTCCCCGTAGAGCAGCAGCCCCAGGGCGCCGGGGTCCGGCGGCGCCGCCAGCGTCAAGTTGAGGCTCACGGCGATGGGGCTCAGCTTGTCCTTGAACTCGGCCTCGTCCTAGGGCAGGGGTAGCTGCAGCTGGTGCCACCGCTGCAGTCCCGCGCCCGCCGCAGCCCCGCGCCCGCCGCCCCGGCCCTACCTGCAGGTAGGCGGTGAGGTTGTGGCAGAGCGGCTGCCCCGGCACCAGCACCAGCTCCTGCAGCCACCAGGACTGGCCGCCCGGCCACAGGAAGACCCTCCGCGCCAGCCTCTGCTTCAGGCGGTCCAGCTGCAGCTCGGCCCGCAGGTCTGCGCGGGGGACACCACGGTGGCACCGCGCGCCCCTGCTGCCACCCGGGAGGGCCCCGGCGCCGCGGCACTCACGGATGCTCTGGGGAATGTGCTGGCCCGACACGCTCACGCACAGCAGGACGGGGAAGCTGCGGGGACGGGCGCTCAGGGCGCTGCTGGGGCAGCATGGCCCCATGGCCCCCGTGCCCTCCAACAGGGCACCTCCGTGCTCCCTGTGCCCCCTGTGTCCCCTGTGCCCCTGTGGCCCCATGTCACCCATGCCCTCCATGCCTTGTGTCCCCATACCCCCCACAGGGCACCTCCATGCTCCCCATGCCCCCTGTGCTCCCCATACCCCCTGACCCCTGTCCTCCCTGTGTTCTCTGTGCTCCCCATGCCCCCTGTGTCCCCCATGCCCTCCGTGCCCCCTGTGCCCCCCACGCCCCCATGCCTGTGGCACCCTCACCAGTTGAGGCGGGTGTCGGAGCCAGGCACGGAGCACTCCTGCCTCTCGGGGTTGAGGCCGTCGGGCAGGGAGAGCTGGGCACGCAGCACGGCCACGGGCTGGCCCCTGCGGGCACCGCGGCTCAGGGCAGCGCCCAGGGCAGCGCCCGCATGTGGCGCCCCGCACCCGCCGGCGGCACCCACCGGTACACGGCCACCCTGTCAACGCCGAACGCGCCCACCAGCAGATCTGCAGGATGAGCACAGCGGCGTCGGCCCCGGGGTGGCGGCAGTGGCACCGCGCCACCCCCGGTGCCCCGCGCCCCTACCCGGGTAGCCGTTGCCATCCAGGTCGGAGGCGCCGCGCAGGGCAAAGCCAAAGGCGGCCGGGCCCGCGAAGGGGCTCTCGAGGCGCTGCGAGGGCGCCCACTCCAGCCCCTCGCTCTGCCCGCGGAAGATGAACACGCACCCGCTGCCACCGTCGCCCCCGAACGGGGCACCCACAGCCACATCTGGTGACAGACAGCGAGCGTGGCAGCCCCGGGGCGCTCGCACCCCTCTGCCCAGAGCCTCGGCTGCCCTCGGCTCAGCCCAGGCGCCGCGTTACCCGCGTGGCCATCCTGGTCCAGGTCGCCCAGGCTGGCGATGGCCGAGCCGAAGCGGCCGTAGGCATCGGGGCCCGTCAGCGTCTGCCAGGGCCGGGCGTAGGGCTGGGCGCCGCGGCGCAGGTAGAGGTAGAGGCGCCCCAGCTCATGGCGGGTGCCGTCGGCGCGGCGTGCCAGGAACAGCGGGGCGCCCACCAGCACGTCGTCCCGCCTGGCACCGGGCGGTCGTCAGGCGGGCACCGCGCGCCATGGCACCCTGGGGTGCCCTGTGCTGACGGGGGGACGCGCACGGCCCCGGGCCTCACCCGTCCCCGTCGACATCCGCCACGGCCACTGTGTGCCCGAAGTAGGAAGCCACCTGGAAAGGGGGGATGCAGAGGGGCTCCGTGGGGCGACGGGGGCACTGAGCGCTCTGGGGCATTGGGTGGCACTGGGAGCAGCACTGGCTGTGGTGGGAGGGGTGGATTGGTGCTATGGGGTAATGGTGCAATGGGATGGGGTGCAGTGGGTGCCCTGGGCACTGTGGGGGAAGGGTGCTGCAGGGTGAAGGTGCAGCGGGGCAGGGTGCAGCAGGCGCTGCAGGGCAGGGCACAGCGGGTGCCAAGGGGCACCAGTGCCAAGAGGCATAGAAGACAAGCTGGTGCTGCCTAGTGGTGGTGCAGTGGGGCAGGCTGTGGTGGGTGCTGTGGTACTGGGTGCAGTGGGTGCAGTGGGGCAGGCTGCAGTGGGGCTGGTGTGGGGCCGGGGCACAGGGTACCTGCTCGCTGGCGATGCCCTGCAGCCGCCGCAGGCTCTGCCCCACACTGAAGATCTCCACCTGCCCGAGAGGCATCAGGACGCCGGTGCCCGCCCGGTGCCCACCCGTGTCACCCAGGGCTGTCCGGGGCTGCGCCGGGTGCTGGCACCGCTCACCTCTCCCTGGGTGTTGTTCTTGTTGGGCACCCCCACCACGTACTCTGCGAGGGAGGAGAGCCCTGAGCATCCCCCAGCGCTCCCAATGGGGGCACATCCCGCGGTGCCATGACCACCGCGCACGGCCCTACCTGTGGTCTTGGGGTTGTCATCCAGCTCGCCCACGGCCACCGCGTACCCTGCAGGGAGACGGGCGCCCGTGACCCCCGTGAACAGCTGCAAGGGCTGTGCGGAGCTCGCGGCGGGTGCAGGACGCCGGGGCCCTTCCGGCAGCGCCGCCTGCTTTGGGGACCCGCGCAGCCTCATGCGGGCGACGCCGCTGGCAGCGCTCACCGCGGTAGCTGTCATCGTAGCCGAGGGAGATCGGCCGCTCCGTGGAGCGCCCCGGGCTGGCGGGCGGCAGCAGCGTCGCGCCCGTGTCCCAGGACAGGATGGCGTCCACGCTCACCGAGTACAGGAGGCCTGCGGAGACCGGGGACACGGAGCGGGCACCGCGGGGCCGCCCCCTGCCCTCCCAGCACCCGCCCCAGGTGGCCCCATGACATGGAGCCCGTCGGGACACCAGGAGCCCCGTGAGGGACGGGGGTGAGCCCGGCACTCACCTGCAAAGTAGTACCCGCCGGGGGCGCCCAGGACCAGCGTGCCGGCCTGCGGGAAGGGTCGCGTCAGCGCCCGCCGGGTGACAACAGCGGCGCCGCCGTGACCCGGCGCGGGACTCACCGCGCTGGCTGCCACGCTGAAGCCCAGCTCGCAGTAGCGCTTGTCGTGGGCTGCGGGCAGGGCCGGCGTCAGCAGGGCTGGGCAGAGCCGCCACTGCCGCCGCCACCGCCGCTGCCACCACCGCCGCCACCACCGCTGCCTCGAGCGCGGCGCTCACCGTACTGCATGTGGCGGTAGGTGTCGGCCAGGCGGTCGTCTCGGCAGGGCGCGTAGCGGACGAAGCGCCCGGCGCCCCCCACGAAGCAGGCGCCCGTGGGCGTGCGGAAGGCCTCGCCAGCGGCGCCCAGCGCGTTCCAGTGCTGCAGCGGGGCACAGGCCTGGCGGCCCGCAGCGCCTCAGCCCCGGGGACGGCGCCGCCGCGCGCGGCCGCCCCTGCCCGCCCCCTGCCACCCACCACCAGCTTGCCGTCCCAGCTGGTGACCGAGGCGCCCAGCCACTGGTGCGACTTGTAGGTGCGCAGCTGCCGCGAGGGCCGGCTCTCCTCCTCGTCCCCTGCGAGCGATGGGCAGCGTGGGCGGCGCTGCCCGGCCGGCAGCCCCTGCCGCGTCCCCCCTGAACGCACCCTCGGTGTCGATGGGGACGAGGTGACAGGGCGTCTCGCCGGGCGGCCACGAGCAGAGGAAGACGGCGCCGGGCTCGGCCACGCCGGGCTGCGAGGTGTTGGCGCGCGGGGCCCCCACGGCCACGCTCATCCTGCCGGCCGCAGGGCAGCAGCAGGACGGGGTCAGGCACGGCCGCCGCGCTGCCGCCCCCGGACATCGCGGCTCCTTCCCACCTGCCCTCGTCCGTGTGGAAGTCCAGGGCGAAACCGAAGTAGCTGCCGGGCGGCCCCGCGTACACGGTGGGCTGGGCGCTGAGCAGCTCCAGGGCGGGCGCCGAGCGCGGTGCCAGGACAAGCAGCAGGGCCGCGAGCAGCGCAGGAGGCACCAGGACAGCCGCCATCGCCGCCTCGAGTGGCACCCGCAGGCGCCCGGCGGCCCCGCACGCCGCCCGCCCCGGCGCTTCCGGCCCTTATCTGCCAGGACGCAGCCAGGAGACGCCGGGGGACGCGGGGAGCGACGGGGACCCTTCCCACCAGGGCCACCTATCAATAGGGCCCAGGCGGCCGTGGCCGGGCCCGGCGGAAAGGCAGTTGGCGGGAGCCTCCATCCGCTCGGAGCGGAGCCGGAGCTGCCCCCTGTGCGGGAATGGGGCTTTTCCCTCCCTCGAAGGGGCTCCAGAGGAGCCAGGGCACTCGTAGAAGGCTGACTGGGAGCTGGGCACACACGGCCGGTGCTTCCCATTCCCCGCGGCACCGGGCAGGCTCCCGCCCGTGCAGCCCCATCCAGCCCTCCAGCTCCCTCCGACCGCTCCGGATCCCTGCGACACTCGGGTGCCGCTTCCCGTTCAGCTCCGCGGCCCACGGAGGGGCCCTGCGCAGGGGAGGGCAGCCCTAGGCCCTCTGCTCCCGCCCGGTGACGTTCGGGTCTTGGGGCAGCAGCTGCGAGGGCAGCGGCACCGCCGCCCCCAGAGCTTTTAACTCACAGCAGGCAACCCACTCCGGGCAGCAAGTCCCGCAGCGGGCACCAGCGGGGGCTGCCGGGGGCACGGGGCAGGGACGCGCGAGGGCAGCGCGTGCCGACCCGCACCGGTGACCAGGACAGGGGCGATCACAGGCAGGGGTGACCATGGCCCAGGGGGGACCACAGCCCCGGGGTGGCTGCACATGAGGGTGACCACGGCCGGGGCCGCGCGGTGCCATCGGTGGCACCCAGGGCTCCCAGCAGAAGCCAACCAGGGCGCAGCTCCCCGGCATGAGCCACGAGGTAGAGAGCTCAGGAAGGGTTTAACCCCCGTACCACGCAGACAGGTAGTTACATTTGGACATAACACCCGCCTTTCCCAACACATTCCCGCTGCTGCGCAGCACTCTGCTCCCTCCCAAGCAGGGCCAGCAGCTCCAACCCCACCTCACACCCTAGAGAGCCACACGCTTCTTTTTTCCACAAATCATTGGTTTATTAGAAAGTTTTTTTCCCTCATTTTACAGCATATATATATATTTATATATATATCTTATGTGACAAAGTTAAATACAGTCTGTTTATGCTTGTTAAGTAATGATAGGTTAATTATTTTTAGCACTATTCGGGAAGTCAAAAAACCAACCCCTGACTGCACTGTGATGGGTGCCAGAACACGCATATTGAATCTAGAAGCTAATGAAGCTCAGCACTGGAACATTAATACTGCATCCTGTGAAGTATTTACAGAGAAACCGAGTCCCTTCTCTGCTTTGCCCGCTGGGACTCCGGGCGGCCCGTCCCAACGCCGGTTCTCGGTTGGAGGCGGCGCTCGGCACCGCGTTTGGGTCTCTCCCCCGCAGCCCGTCCGGGCGCTCCTGGAGGGGACGGAGCAGGGGACGTGCCGGGGACGGTGGCGAGGGCGCAGGGACGCGCCTCGGGGCAGCACCAAGCTGGGGAAGCCGCTGCTGCGCGGGGAAGAATCCGTCACCTCCGAGAACCCATCTGCACTGGTGGCACCAAAGGCGGGAAAGATGCAAGGAAAAACTGAGGAATCCCTCAGGAAACACCGCGGGCAGCTGGAACCGCCCGGAGCCGGGCGTAAAACGAGACCTGCCGCGGAGCGGGCAGAGGTTCCCGGGGAGAGAAGCCCCTTCCCGGCCGGAGCAGGGCCCGGAGCCGCAGCCTGGGGCTGACACCGGCCCCAGGCTCCAAACCCCGGGGGAGAATAAAGGGGCCGAAAGAGGGTGTTGCACAGAAAGAGGGTGCTGCACAGAAAGAGGGTGCTGCACCCGTGGCGGGAGAGCCCCCAGCGCGCCGGCAGCGGGACGATGCCTTCATTAGCTGTTAGAGTCACCGGTGTCATCCGTGCAGCTCAGCTATGGCCAAGGCTCACGTTTTTCTTCTGCAAAATGCTCATTGAAGGTTTTTTCTTTTTTCTTTTTTTTTTTTTTTTTACATTGTATAGTACATAAAAACTTCA
>JAVCKT010099319.1:0-10053 GCA_032273925.1 Rhynchotus rufescens | reverse complement strand
GGGGGTTGGACTCGATGACCTCTGAGGTCCCTTCCAACCTTGGGCATTCTATGATTCTATGATTCTATGATTTAAATTAATCTTTCTTCAAAATGCTATTGTGACATGCTTTTTGGTGAAAAACTACAAGTATGGACAAATTCCAACATACTGAATAGACATTTTACTGTTTTACATGTTTCCATGAGAGCAGCATGACTATTTATGTGTAATACTCATTTTAATGAGTGATTCTGTCACGGAAAATAAAAATGTGTTCATGGTTCAATAAAGGAGTCTGATGAATAACCAGACTAGGCAGATTTTAACCTCTAATGCTTTAATCACCTGCTACTATCAACGATGCAATTTCTGCTAAACTAAATATTTAAATTTGAAAGAATAATTTCTGTTTACATCATCTAGAAAGGGCTTTATGGGTTACCTTCGGTAAACTGTATGACATCAAAAATGTGGAGCCATGTATTCAAACTATTAGCTTATATATCAAAATATAAAATTAATTCAGTTGAATTAAAGAAATAAATGAAGCATTTTAATGTTTATGCATTATTGAAGATAAAAATTCCTATACAGTCTTATCAGTGATGAGTGGGGATTTGCATGCATTAAAAAAAGCACCATACACTCCTGCATATAAAACATTGCTTCATGCTGATATATTAAGGCTCTGCAAATACGACTTCAAATGACAAATTAAATAAATAAAGGACAAACTTCAACTAAATAGTAAGGAAAAAACAAAAAAGAAATATTTGTTCTATGGCCTACTATAACACACATGGTCTTGCTAATAAGTACACTAGAGTTATTAAGTGTATTATATTGAAATATAAAGTAGATGGAATTATGAGAAATACAGATTTGTAGGAAAAAAGTACTGTATGGAGTGAGAATGAAGTCTTAATGCCTCAGAAACTAGGGAGAGCATTTTTGTCATCCAGAAGATCTTGAAAAATCACTTAACTACTCAAAACCTTGAATTTATTCCTTCTTCCTTTCCTTATGAAAAATCTAGCTGTAAGGTTTATTTTACTCTTGTGGATTCTAGGAAATTCAATAACTTTCTTCCTATGGTAAAACAAGCTCAATTGTTAGCATCTGTAGTGAAAAAGGCCTAGTAGCTGAAGAAATGTAAAAACAATGAATAAAATAATATTAATAACATAAAAAATGCTCTACATACTTATTTTCATACTATATTTTTAGCCTTAGAATGACCTTGTATTTTATTAGGCTATGTGTCATCACTTCATAGGTCAAATGATTATTTGTATTTTCATATTTATTTCTATTTTCTGAAATATGCTCAGACTTAAACATGAAGAGCATAAAGACTATTTAAATGTATTTCCTTTATTCCTAAATACTTTAGGAAGGAGTTTCTCTGAATGTCTAAAAATATATCTGGATCAAAAATGAGGGGTAAGTATATACTTATACTCTGTTAGTATTTAAGGCTCTGCTCAGGAATGGAGCCTTCCTCCTGCTGTGAGCTGTTCCATACAGCAGAGAACAGCAGTCCCGTGTCGACCCTGCAGGGCTCTCCATCTTTTATTTTTCTAGCTCTTACTATAGATAGCAGCGTTTATGTAACACTCCCTGATTCGAGGAGGAAATAAATTTAGAGCAGAAAGATACAGACAGTGTCAATTTTGGAAATTTGTTTAGAGAACAGTTAATCGTACTCTTCTTAGTGTATGCTTAGCTAGAAACCTTGAACCAAATATCCATCAGTTATACGGGCAGGAAAACAATCTCTACACTTTCCACCTGGTAAACTTCCTTTCTGAGGTCCCCAATGATTATTGTTTACGAAAGTAATTCTGTATTTTTTACTGTTTAACATACTTTCATAGATGCATCTGTTAAATTGTCTAGAAGTTTTCTGAATTCTGAATTGGCCAAAAAAAAAAAAAATCCTGAAACCATGAATTTCAGGGTCATTATTTCAACTTTGAATATGCACTTCCTTTGTTATTTTTAACCTGGTTTCCCCTTTTTTTTTTATATATGGCCAAGTTACTGCTTTATGATAAACATTTCTCTGTTCTTTTTCTCATGTTCTTTATAAGAGAATACTACTGTGAATATTCTTCTCAGATACCTCTTCCAAGCTGTAGTATACTGCAGTATATTTAATCTAACTTCATATGGAAGATATTTCCAAAAAATCACTTTTTAATTTCCTTCATTTTAATTTATATCTTGTCAAGGTAGTATGGCTCATGAATTTATGACTACATAGTGATTTTTTTTTTCTCAATTCTATTTCTCTCTGAAATTCAATACGATAGCAACACTAAGTTAACTTTTTCAAGGAACTACCTACAATATCTTTAAGAACTCATTTTCCAAGTAGTAATAGCTAATTTAGAGGATATCATGACTGCAGTAGTGAGTAATCAGGCTTATTTTTGATATCAATATTACTTTTTCAACTTGAATTGCGGGATATCATTAGAGACGCGATTCAGTTAACAAGACGGCACAGAAAATAGGCACAATTGTCCACTGCTCTCAGTCTAAAAATTATTCCTATCTAAAACCTATTTGGTAGTTATTGTAAGTTGCTGTAAAGTAAATCAGTTCTTAAGGAGTAGTTGTCCTCATTGTGGGGGAAAAAATATCATGCTTGGCTTTTAACACATACTTCTGTTGATCCCTTCCAGAGAATGGCCTAGTGCTAAAACAGCATTAGACCACTTTCTTAAACATATATGATGTACTTGACTTTTCTTGATGTATATGCAGCACCTTTGCATTTAGTGAAGCCCTATGTATTTTCAACTGTACTCTATATGGTGAGTTAGAGAATGAGTACCTGGATGCTCTAAAATTAGGCTCAAGGACTGCTCAGAAGACTGGCATCTACTGAGTATGTGCATGTTGTTCCTGCATTAGTAATAACATAATTTTAGATTCTCCTAGTCTGCTAATTTTGTAGTTTTCTTTGGATTTGATACACTAAGAGAGACTGAAAAAAAACTTTCTATTTTCTTTCTTCAGACCAGAAAAAAAGAATTCTATTAAGGGATCTGTGACACACATATGTTGCACCCCATGCATATTTGGATGGGATGTAATTTGACCATTTTGGGTAACAGAAGTAAGTATCTGGCTTATACCTGTCCTAGCCGACTTACTCTTATGGAAATCATTGTCATGGCCGCCTTTCATTTGGGTTAACAATCTGGGAGACGTATAATGAAGAAATGCTCCTCTGCATAGCCTTAGCTTTACATGGAACTGGGCACAAAATCCAGGCTCAAATAAATTGCTTTGTGTTTATGGTCTGCCTTCACACTTAAAGAGTCCCTGTGGTACCTCTCAAAGCAGAAAATTAGAAGCACTTCTCAGTTCCTCTTTTATGAAACTAATTCCTGGGAAATTAACAAAATTGAAAAGAAAGGAAATTTAATCTGAAACGCATAAAGAAAAACATTAATTATGAAGCAGTAAGGAAAAAGTCATTCAAAATCAATTCAAGAAGGATTAAGTAAAAAACATGGTAAGTCTGTGTTCACATTAGTGTTGTAATGATATCCTTCTAGAATGATTTAATTTAATTATAAAATATCTAGCCCCTCAAATGAATTACTGTTAAGGATACTGTTAACATAACCAAGTGCAATGTTCTGTCAGCTTATAGCTGATTTTGAAAGAGCTTGACATAGAACAGCCAAAGATGTTTAGTCTTAAACTTATGTAACACAGAAAAAGAAAAAAAGAAAAAAAGAAAAAAAGAAAAAAAAGGATTGGATAAATACTATGGTTTTAGTTTGATTTTGCAGTGATACCTGTGCTTCTATGCATGCAGACACTTGCCAGAACTTTATCAATGCCTATTCATCTTTCCACCAGCTCATGACTTGAGCTGCTCTGAAGTCCATGGGTCACAAGTGCACAGGAAATTGGCAGATGTCATTGCTGAGCACTCTCCATCATCTTTGAAAGGTCACGGCAATCAGGAGGGGCACTTGAGGACTGGAAGAAAGTTGATGTCACTCCAGTCTTCAAAAGGGGCGAGAAGGAGGAGCTGGAGAACTGCAGGCCAGTCAGCATCACCTTGATCCCTTGAAAGATGATGGAGCAGCTCATCCTGCAGACCATTCCAAATAACACATTCGGGGACAAAAAGGTGAATGGGGAGTAGTCAGCCCATGCTGAGTTTATGTTCCACAAACAGGAACTCATTCCTACCCAACGCAATAGCCTTCTATAATGGAATGACTAGATAGATGAAGGGAGGACAGTGAATGCTGTCTACCTTGCTTCAGAAGAGCTTTCAATGCTGTCTCCCATAACATCCTCATAGGCAAGCTCCAGGCTAGATGTGCAGTGAGGTGCCCTCAAAACTGGATGAATGCCAGAGCTCAGACTTGCGATCAGCAATGCAAGTTAAAGTTGGAGGCCTCCAGCTTGCAGTGTCCTGCAGGGGTCAATACTGCATCCAGCCTTGTTCAACTTATTGAACAGTAACCTGGATGGAAGGAGGTAGAGCACTCTCAGCAAGTTTGGTGGTAATACTAAAGTAGCAAGAGTAGCTAATACACCATAGGGCTGTGCTGCCATGCGCTGTAGAGTCCTGCACAGGGGGGATTAACTCTAGGCACCAGTATAGACTGAGAGGTAACCTGATGGAAGACAGCTCTGGAGAGGACCTGCCAGTCCTGGTGGACAAACTGACCATGAGCCAGGAAAGTGCCCTGTGGTCTCCTGGGCCACATTAGGAAGAGTGTTGCCAGTAGAACGAGGGAGATGCTTCTCCTCCTGCACTCAGGGCTAGTGAGGCCACATCTGGAGTACAGTGTCCAGTTCCGGGCTCCCCTGTACAAGAGAAACATGGAGCTACTGGAGGAAGATCTGCAAAGGGCCACCAAGATGATGAAGGGTCGGGGCATTTCTCATATGAGGAATGGCTGAGACAGCTAGGATTCTTCATCTTGGAGAAGAGAAGTCTGAGAGGGATTAATGTTTACAACACCTTAAGGGGTGGGGGTCAAGAGGATGGGACCAGACTCTTTTCAGTAGTGGCCGGCAATAGGATGAGAGGCAACAGTCATAAATTGAAACACAGAATGCAACATCTGAACACAAGAAGATATCCACTGTCAGAGTAATAGCATTGGAACAGTTTGCCCAGTGGGATTGTGAAGTCTCTGTCCCTGGAGATATTCAAAAGTCATCTGAACACAATACTTGAGAAGGCGGGAGGGAAATCAGCCATTCTGTGAGTCTGTGATCATGCACAGATTTGACATTTTACATTGGATTATGAGACAGAGGAGCTTAAGGCCCAGAAATGAGGATTTCTTTTAAACCTTCACAAGAGGTTTTTTTTCCTTTATCGTTTACTGTTATAAATATAAGATATGGAAAAGCCATTAAATCAAAGTAGAGGGAATACTAATGTACTGCAATTCCATCCACAGTTTGAGTACCTTATTCACCTGAATAATAATAATTTTTTAAAAAGACTGAAAAACATGTAATTTCATTTTCATGAAATTTCTATGGAAACCAAGTATTACAATTTTAAATACTCTTATAAAAAGTACAGTATAATGAAATATAAGTTACGAAGACTAGAACACTAACAATTATTGAAGAGGTTGATCTAGAAAAAAAATTGCTAGGCGCAACAGTGTATTGTTACATTCACATTATATCAGATATACAGTGTGCACCAACAAGTAAAGCTGTATTTAACTATTATTCCAATCTGATGTGGATTTGGCTGTGTTCCTATTATGTATGTGAAAAGATTTTAAAAATATAATGGAAGGAAATAATATCAAATAACAAGCACTATGCTCTGTGCACAAAGTATCTAGATTCTCTCTCAAACAAGGCTTACTTTTGTCAGGAATCCTTTTAATTCTGCATGTGATTCAGTTAAGCTGTTGTTAGTAAATTTAAACTATACGTCTATAAACAACGCAAACCAGTCACTGCCCTGAACTGCAGACACACCGAGAGAGTGGGGATGTAGCTTAACTTGCTCACTGCGTTGTACAAAACACCATGTGGAAACAGCAGTCAAAATATGGCCTATATCAAATCCAACCCAGCAAAAACTCTCTCCATTTCTACAATTGCCTCAATCCTCTCTAAATGGGAGGACTACCTTCAGGTCAGCACTAACCCATCCAAAGGCAGTACCAACACTGAGTCCATGCAGTGTTCAGTGTTGTTACTGTTGAGGTAGAGACTTCTGCAGTATCCTTTTTGGCACATGCAATTTATTTTAGCAAAAAAAATTTTAAAAAAATAAACTAATCTGTAATTTTATTGATGTAAACAGGATTTCGTGCAGTCCTTTTTTCTGGCATAAGCAGCTGACAGGTTACTCTTATCAGCATAACTGCTCAGAAACATGCGTGAGGGAAGGATCAACTTTTTCCTGAGCATTGATGATTATGGATAAGACATCGTAGAAAGCCATGTGAAAGTCACAGTCAATATAAATGATTTCCCATCACTATCACAAGGGGATTAAGCATTTCTAATTTATGTCACAATAGATATCATAAGAACAAGTATTATTTCAGCAGTACTAATCACTTCATATAAATGAAATGGATAATTTGAAAGAATCGAAGTTATTGGTGGTTTAGTTGCTGCAACTTCAGGAAAGTAGTAGGAAACCTGAGAGTTGTCCTAAGTGGTTTATTCCTGGTTTATTCCTATTTGTTTAAAATTACTTTAAATGCTAGACAACATGATAAAAATAATGTACCATGAAGTATCATCAACTATTTCTCACTCCCAGACACACTTCCCTGAATACGCAGTAAACTGCAAACATTTGTCATTGAACTGTGAGAATCTTTTGGTGTTTATAGACTGATAGTTGGTGTTCAATGGATTTCAGCTACTACCTCTTTGAGATCCTAATCTGGGCTGTTTACAATGTCACTGATAATGGAGGACAAAAGAGCTTTGCTCCTCTTGCTAGAATGCTTCCTTGCTTCCAGTTTTGGAGTGATTCGAAGGTCTGTGAGAAGGAAAAATATGTTTCTTATTATACAGGCAATCTGATTATATTTTATTTTTTTCATGAAAAAAATGCTTAACATTACTTCTCTAGAAAAGTTAAAAACTTGAAATACCTTCAAGTGACACAGGATTTTATTCAATTCTTCTGTTTGCACAAGACTTAAATCAAGATGTCACAGATATCACTTTGTTAAAATTGCACAATGGAATGCTGAAATTTAGCCTTTTAAGAATTTGCCTCTGACACATGATGAAAATGCAGTTTTGTAATTACTGATTTTTTTTTCCATTTAATACAAAACTTGAACAGGCAAATATCATGTTTCATGAAATACCATGTTTGAAGGAGGATTATGTATAACAGTATTTTATGAAGAAAGAAGGTTTCTATAGCTAATAGGTTTCTAGGTTTATTATGGAGTCTAAATACATTATGAAGTGTATTGTATTGGTGCATAACCAATCTATTACCAAGCCACAGCACGCAGCAAAGCAGACTGCAATTATACTGGTTGTTTACCAATACAATCTCTATTTAGAAGGAAGGCATATACATGAAGAGGTCATTTGGTTGACTGGCTCCTTTTTTGTTCATACTTGGTTGTTTTGGTTGTTTTTTCTTCCCATCACAGCTTCATAAATAAAACCTATTAAGACTCACATGACTTCAGAGTTGCCTGGTAGATCACTCAGCACAACTGTGAAGCTCATATTATTAAAAAATACTTAAATACCAATGAAAATATGTTCAAGTTCTAACCAGGATAAATAAATTTTCATGTACCTCTGCTGCTATTATGTATTTGTAAGAACTAGAACTACACCTGGTAACACACTTTCCATGATACGCACTTTAGCACTTCCACGGAGCTGCGTTACAGCAGGCATCATCCTGGCAGAAAGTGAACACACCAAAACAGTTGTATAATCCAGCTGAACGAGTTCAGCCTTCCTATGCATTTGAATGCTATTTGTTCACGCTGCCGGTGGAAAAGCTCAGCATTCCCTCCCACAAGAACCACCTCAGGTCTTACCCTTCATACCTTCATGGTCCCAGACATGGAGCCGACCCTCTCCCCACTGCGTCACCTGCAGGGAATTCCTAATTCCCAATCTACCACAGACAATTCCCAAGGACACAGGTGCTGATGGATCAGCCGGTACTTTCATGATTGCTCAGCAGGCACACAGAGGGAAGGGGGAAGAGACCCACAAATGGCTCAGTCATACAAATTCTGCTTCCATAGTAGATAGAATAAAAATCAACAGATATAAAAACTAAATCTAGGACAAATCATTAAAAACTACAAAATTTAAGCAGGAGAACTCTAGTCTCTGCCCCTTTTAAAGCTCAGCTTAAGAATGAACTTTGCAATATGAGCATTACCAAAATGGGGAAACAACTCTGAAAATGTTTGTGTTACGTGTATGCAAAATGATGCAACTTGTTTATTTAGTATTGTGATCTGTTTATTGATCAGGTCACTTTCAGATGCAAAATGACTGGAAACATTTCAATCAAAGAAGGAAAGATTCTCAAGGGTTCTACAGGATAGGACCACAATAAAATTGTTAGTAGTATGTGGCTCAATCCATGCAATTAGAGAATCTATTTATCATCTCCATAATTTAAGAAAAGTTTATAGCTACTTCTCATTAAAGCAGATGCAAAATAGAGGGGGTGGGGAGGAGGGAGGGAAAGAGGCCAGTTATCCTTAGGAAAACTTTCCATTTAAGAGAGCTAGAACTCAACTTCCAGCACAAACTCACAAATAATTCAAGACTAGAGCAACTTCTCAAATGTAGTTTATAGCATTATGACTAAGGGGTAGCTGCATTGATTTTCAATTCAAGTGAGAAATCAAGTTAACCTCAACCTCCCAGCAGACAAGTACACTCCAGTAGAGTATGAGAAAATATCTAACAGTTTCTGTGGTTAACACAGAACTCAGTTGCTAATGTAAGGGATAAGATAAGGAAAAAGTCCAATCTTCCTTTTAAAGGAGTCCTCAAGTATCCCATTTTCCAGGGTCAGCGATAGCATCCTTTCCTGATCCTGATGAGGATCTGGCAACAATCTATTTGCCACTTGCAGGCTGTGATTTCATTATATAGAGAAAGCAGCAGCACTGCAGATGCTTTAGCTTTCTCACAGAGCAGCAACCTCCATCCTGTCTCAACAGAAATACCACACACCTCGCTGACTCTCACAGAAACCAGCCTAATGTCTTCATTATCATCAAGGCCACAAACATGTCCAGCCCTACCTAGGACTTAATTTCCCTTCCTGCTCTTTCCTGAGGTTGAGCAAACAAGCAACTAAAATAAGACAAACACAACGTGCGAAATACTGAGCAACATCTAGCAAACACTTTAACGAACTCACGGTGGTAAAAAGTGGCTCTGGATCAAACAGTATTAATGGAATCTTATAAATGAAAATACAATTACTTACAAAATAGCTTGAAGAAACACTACCCTTTTCAAATATGAAATCAAAGATTTATAGTACACGCTGGCTTACTCTCATATACCCACTCATTTCCTCGGGAAAGTAGCATCCCCTGTGAACAGAAGCTTCGCTTAAAGATCCAATTTACCTAAGGCGCATGAAAATCACACTGAAAAATGGTAGATATTTTTATGTGAAATGGTAAAAATAGAACAAATGCTCTTCAGTTTCATAATGGTTAGAGAGAGTAAGAGAACCCTTTGAAGGCCACAAAACTCAGAATATTAAGGTTTGGACTATCTAGGGTATTAGTGGGCTTTGCCATATATTATTCCTATTCCTGCTATTTACGTAAGGATTTTACTTGTCTTGAGAAAATCAAAAAGTCGGACTGTGGGCGATCCACTTAACATTTCCCAGGCTGGCAGGTTAAACTTCTCCACAGCATCAAGGTTTCCGCATTGAAAAAAAATCAGCTAGGAAAGGGATAAATACTGCTGTTTGGGCTTATCAGTAAAATGCCTTTGCAGAATTAGCCTCAAATTTCCAAAAATACAGGCCTGCAGAAAAAAAAAAAAAAAAAAAAAAAAAAAAAATAA
>JAVCKT010099318.1:0-10053 GCA_032273925.1 Rhynchotus rufescens | reverse complement strand
ATATACTAAAAAGACTAAAAAGATAATGAACCCTTATCCTTTACACACACAAAAAAATCATGTTGTAGGCACTCTTGCTAAAGGACACTGTGGATCCTAAACATAAAAAGAGTTCAAACGGAGAGAGAGGAAAAGGTCATGGATGAAAAAAAAAAAAGAAAAAAAAGAAAAGAATTACTATACAAAGAAACTGCATTTAGATTAGAAAATCCAAGCTCAAAAAGACTGGAATGTGGGAGCTTATTAGCAGGAAGCACAATCCGTGCTTGGCTTGTTTTTCTGTTCTTCCCTGAGCATGCTTTTATCAAGAAGGCTAAGATATCTTCCACTATCTTCCCCGTGCATAAGTAAATATATATGTATCTATTTATGTCAAGGCATCTCTCAGCTCTATCCTTGATGGACTAGAGTCTTTATCATTAAACCACTGGACCATCACATATCACCAACAAACATCATTAAATAACCTCACCTACATTATGGTAGGAAAGGCTATAACCTTCTGGTTGAGACCATAAGGTAACATAAGAGAATCATTTGTACATGCACTAAAAAAGAATTGCTGATATTTGGGATGAAACTCTCATAACCGTACTGAGAGCAGATAGAGATTTGCTCCCATATATGCATATTAAGTGTGCACTAACCAGAAAAACTAACAGAATTTAATCTCTGCAGGGGTCCCAGTCCTCCCTCTTCTTCATGTCATTTCCTGCCTTCCTGATGTAGCATCAAAGCTCCCTTCTGACTCCCTACTCCTGTGCCCCACATTAAAAGGACCAAAAGGTCTTGGGATAGCTTGGGAATCCAAGTGCTACTAGTCCTCTGCTAAGGAAGCTGGAAGGTTGCTTTAATGGCCAATACACGAGAAATGGAGAGAAAAAGAAGGTAAAAATTTCTTTTTGGCTGGTGCTTCCTGTGTAGTACTGGGTGTTGATACAGGAGAGCTATTTGTTGATCACCTGTGCACCAACAGGCAGTCTCTGTTCTCATACAATGGAGATATTGATGTCAGAGAATTGCTTGTCAGCTGACACAGATGAACATATGTAGAGTTTGCAGAAGCCTTCTAATCTGCTGGAGTTAAAACAAATAAAAACACCTTCATTGCATCAAGCTGTTTCACATCCATCTGTTCACTTGGAAGGTTTTCCTACACACAAATTTTACCACATTCAAATTGGTGAATTATCCTAAATTTCAAGAGGGAGCAAAAACATAGCAAGTGCACAAAACCAAGCTGCTAAACAGCCTGCCTATAGCACGATACCATGATCATGCTCTTGGTACCTACCAAGAGTAGATAATTTGCTCCAGAAAATGATGAGTGCCACTGAGATTCCAGACAAAACGCCCAAGCTGTCCAAGATGCAGCACCACTTGACAAGCAGGTGTCTCCACTGAGGCACCTTAGAAGCCAGAGGCTGCTCAAACCTGAAGGCTCCTGCAGTGCAGGGACCCAGGCCAACAGGGTCCAGCCTGTGATGGGCAAGGGACAGTCCTCTGCAACGGGAGATGCCTGATCAGATCCCATCTCGAGCCAGAGCTGCAGGGAAAGGCATCAGGGAAGATGGGGGTGGGCTACATTTCAGAGGACAGACCTACCTGCCCAAAGAGAGGCCTCCTCCTTTCCTATGCAACACAGGCCTGGCCTAGGCTGAACAATTTTGCTACTGCTGTGAATTACAGGAAGATGTTCTGTATTTATGTACTCAATGCTGGTTATGCCTTGTTTATTAGTATAATCTGTGATTATTTAAAAAAAATAAAAACAAGCTGTGGCCTACCATTTGAACTTAATACCTCTAAGTTACATGCTCAGGTTAACAACACAGACTGAAAATCAGGGAAAATAATACAGAAGAAACATAACCAGTGTTATTTTTTTTTTTGCATTATGAAAATTTCTCGATACATTTTCAGTTACAAGAGCTCATTAGATGCTGCAGGGAAGGTGCAGAATTAGATACAGGAGAGTGCAGAAAGCAATGGTCCTCAAAGCAACCTTTACACGGCACTCCGTGGCAGAAGAACATTTACATAAGCACTGCGTTAACATGTGCTACTTAACACCAAATTTGCACAGAGAAAACCCTATGATATTCTTACTTTTATGTTATTCAGCCCAGCAATTGCAATTCATTTTGGAGAGAAAGAGATTTGTTGATATATAGCACAAATGTGCCCACTTGACTCGCTTGTTACCCATCTCACTGACATGCTGCTTCTTATACAACAAAACGCATGAGCATTCAACAGGCACAGAGATTTCCCAAGTCTAAAATGGACATAAATCCAAGTGACTACAGAGGTAACGTGTATCTTATCTGACAGTTGTTTCTAGAATCACTGCGATCAGGCTGCATAACAAGTGCAAAGATTTAGGAACGCTGCAAGGGCCATCACATGGACATAACACTTTTTTAAATTTTGTCTCTGTTTCAGGAATTTTCTGGCTTTCTGATTTTTGATCCTCAGTTCTTCTCGAAAAGAATTCTCCCTATATGCAAGGAAGTACTTAAAAAAAGCTCCAACAGTTGATGGCAGGGGCAGGGATCAGGTAGTATTCTAACACCTAAAAACTGACTATAATCCATGATCTCCGAAAAGTCTGGACAAAAGCTATTTACTGACTTCTAGCTCGCAGAGCAAGGTTTTTTTTTCCAGTACTTAGTCGAATATTTCAAGTAAACTAGCATTTCCTTTTAAGGCTTATTGTCCTCATTGGTATCTTTTAATGTGACATAAAAAAATACTTAAAATGTGATAGGCATTTCCAAGTTGCGACTTTTTTAATATCCCTGGTTCTATTTAGGCCTTCCACGATTTGCTTCTGAAATTTTGTTAAGTGTAATCTTTTCCGATTTTTCTCTTTTGAAGGAATTTCAGCAAGCAAGAGATTTTGTCCGTTCCTCTGCTCATTCCCCTCCTCAGTAAAAGTGCAATCATTATTTAAACATCTGTAACTCCAGGCATATAGAAGTTCTTTTGACTCCCTTGACATCAATCCCCTTTGGCACTCTGCTCTCATTTGTACGGGAGATGGAATAGCCTCTTCCCTTCAAGCAAATTCAATCATTGGGAAACATTCTGGGTCTGGAGCGAGGAAAGCCCAGTGTAACTGGAGTGTTCCTATAACAAGAACCACTTTAATGTAGTTTTATCCTAACCCCTTACTCCAGGTCTCCATGTTGAGATGGTACCATGTCATGATCTGAGATGCTAAGCAAAAATAAAAGACAAAACTGTGCTGATTCCATCACTGAGCTCTAGATCAGGATTTGAGAAAGGTAAAACAGGTGAACATCTTCTCACAGTGACTGAGCTGCTAACAGCAACCCAACTTAATGAGCAAATCCATGCTCAGTAACAGTTACAGAGAAGGAAGGAGTTCTTTGCAAAAGACAGTTGCACTTTCTGGAAATCTCTAGGGGTTTTTGTTGTTTTTCTAGTAGGAGTATGACACAGTTTCAGTTATCATTACATAATACACCTTTTTATATATAAAATCCTTTGTGCTGTTAACTCTCAACAAGGTTATTTTATCTCCAAACCACAGAGATTTTGTATCATCTCACTTTCGTTTGAAGGAGGAAAATGGGGACATAAAAATTCTCTCCAGATGAATTTTGGGGTTTTGATTCTCTTTTGTTACGGAACCATCATTTATTTTCAGCTTGCCAGCACTTTTACATTGAAAGCAAATTTCAAAAACATACTCTCAACAAAGGTTTAGTATTAATACACTGATGATTTAAAAACACTGGCAAAAACTATATTTGAACACAGCATATCCTCCTATGAGGGGCTGCATTTCTATTTTTAAAAGCTTACTATCTTATGAAAATCTACTTAATCTTACTTGCATTTAATCTGTGCTGCTGCCAAATACATGCAAATGTTATATTAAAACATGCCTAGAGGTATTCGGCTACTCACTAGGGAAAAATTGCATTTGCAAAGTTGATTTAACAGGCCTAGACTTTAAAAATAACACAGTAAACATAAATGATTAGTAATCATTCTATTTTAATATAATCTGCTAGTGTATTATGTACTGATTACACAAACCACTAAAGCCTATCCAAAATTCAGCCATGTGTTTTTGCTGGAAAAAAAACAGATTTAATGAAAAATATTTTTTTTCTGAGAAATAACTTCAATAAAAACATCTGGAAAAAATATAAAGCAAGTGTTTTATTTGATTTCCTTTCATTCTAGTATAACCAAAATTCAACATTTTGACTCAGGTCTCAACACTCGTTCTGACAGGCTGCCTTGCAAACCCTTGACAGGTTAAATGTCCTCTTTTCCTTCCCCTTACTTGCCTCTCTCCATCCTGCCTGCAGGTTTGTGTTTGCTCAGCCCTGCAGCGAGCACAGAACAAGCTGCTGCCTTTAGTATCAGCAGTGTTTTGAATGTACTGCTCACGCTGCAGTTAGTCCTTCTCCGGCCTCTCTAATTCTGGTAGTTACAACACTGAATGGGGCAGTTACCCATGGAGATTTCGATCCACACAAACTGTCTTCAGTTCCCATTTTGCAAGATAAGCAGAATTTGAACCACTAAAGACCAGCATCTCCCAAAGTTAAATGGTAAAAAAGATCCTGTTCTCTCCCTTCCCTGCCAAAAGAAGAGATTTCTAAGGTTTAGTGCCAGTCCAAGCAGCTGTGTTGGCCCATCACACCCATGGTCGCACTGAGACACGTGTTAGTACGTGGAAACCCTCTGCAGCTTGAAAAGGTGTGAGGAGCAAGCACAAGCACACTTTGCACAAGGCAGACAGTAAGTTCCCAGGACCTCTCTGCAGCCCAGTGCTACGTTAAGCTGCTCTCAAGGCTAAATAGTCTAATAGGGGAGCGACCAAGAGGGCACACTCAATGTGGGGTATTTCTTTGGCGGTTGGTGCTAGTGGATACCATTCCCAGGGGAATGGCTACGGGCAACCACTGCTGTCTACAACGGAGAAGTCTTCTAATAATTGGAGATGCTGCAGCACAGAGAATTGCAATGTTGAAAGTACTAAAATTGCTTGAAATGTAAGGTTAATTGAGAGAATAGTAACTTTTTGATGCCAGACTACTTGTATGAGCAAGAAGAGAGTGGGAACACTCCAAATGCTTGCAACAATGCAGACACCAGCTCCTATCTGTCATTTACTCAACACCCCTTTCAAAAAGAAGCTCCTCCACCGCGCACCTGCATGTTGTGAGGAAGCCTCTGGTCAGCAAGGCGGATGCGGAGATCAGCCACAGCACTCTCCAGCTGCGGTGCTTCTTGGGGGGAGAACTGATATTGCTGGAGAAAACCTTGCAAGAATCATCCCAATGACTGCCTTGGCGTACGTGGCATCCTGCTGGGAATCCTTACGGTGGTGCCTACGAGCCTGCCAGGCCTCATTCCGGAGCGATGGAAATCATGACTCACGGCCACTCGGAACACAGGGCTGCCACCAAGTTGTCACGCGGGCGGCACAACCCCCATGGGAGACACTGTGCAGCACAACAAAAGGTCATTCTGCACTTGGGCCAGGCCAAATGACTGCGTGGCTCTGTCCATGCTGGAAAGCAACACGGCAGGGAGGATAAGGGGACACATTTTCAAGCTACTTGGCAGCTGTTAAATGAGCTTGACCCTTTTTACTACTGGTAGTTGAGAAAAATACATGCTGTGAGGCAGCTGATTGTGGCCCTTGCTCCTGAGTGTGTATCTACCTGGAATCTTTTTTTGCTGGAGCAGGTACCATAACATCTAACAGATGAACGTGCTTCTTCGAGTACAGAAAGATTTTTACTGATCAGAAAGAAAAGGCATTCCTGTTAGAAGACACAGGCGGCCACCTTGAGAGAGGAAGCTAGGGTAAAAGGATGAAAGAAAGGATTTTTATATAAAGGTCCATTTGGAAGAAAGTGAGGGATGACTGGAGAAAGAACTCAGAAGGGATGTACAGAACAAACCAACTAATCTCCCCCAAAACATACATCTATTCCCTCTCATGTTTAAGGACGGCTTTTATTTCCATTACAGCTACTGCAAAAAAGCAAGGGTATTTTTTGCACCAATATTTATTTCTCTGTTTATCGCTGCTATCACTGCTGCTGTTTATTCTGCTCACCAGTGGATAAGACAGAATCCAAAGGGGCCCCAGAGCCAGAAGCTCCAATCTGGTGTGTTGCTCTGTCTGGGGTTTCAACCTGTCACAGGACAAAGTCCAGCCTCTCCTTTGAAACTGGGTCATTGCCACTTGCTTCAGCACCAAAGCATCCTCATGCTAGTGTTGTGGGACTCACACACTGAGACTCACCTATAACCCATGGTTATTCCTGGCTGCTTCTGCATACAGTCACAGACAGCCCCTTAGGGACTGTGAATGGGACTCCTCCTTTCCTCCAACAACCTTAAACTCAGTAACACAAGATTAGGAAGGAGAGGGTGCATGAGGCTTATTTCCCCACTCCAAATCAATGCCCTGCAGCCTCCTCCACCATCCGCTGCCCTGAAGGACAGCAAGAAAATCTATGAATTAATGCCCACAGCTTTAGCATATTCCCTGATCTGGATTCAGAAAGGTTGAAATACTTTGCTTTGAGGTATGCCAAAAAGAACTCTGCATAAATCCAAACAAAATATTTTCAGAATATATAGAAAATTATTTCAAATAATTCAACAAACTAATTTCTATTAACACAAAATATGTGAAGAAATGTTGAAAAGAAACATTTCAGAATTTTCTAAAGACCTTCCTTAATGTCTGACTGTCATTCCAAGATAAAATGAGCTTTTCTGCAATCATTGTATATTTCACCATATAGAAGCTTTTAAGCAAGCTCTAATGACCATCGTCCATTTCTGCCAGGGAATGAGGACACTGTATTCCCTAAAAATCATTTTCAGAGGGACACTAACTCGGTTTGCAAATGAATTTGAACACAGAATGGTTATAGCCCACTGCAGCCAGTCAAAAAGCAATTATCTTAGCAGTAATGAAAATATGGACATGTTCATCCTGGCTGAAGTTATGGATTGCAAACATAATCAATACAACTGTTCAAAGTAGTTCTACTTGGAGATTTGCTCTCTGGCGTTATATATACGGAGCTTAATGTTAAAATTTAATATTAAAAATTTTGGCACGTAACAGAGGATTATAGTCCAGCTCTGTTAATATCCCTCTTGCGTCTACGTCCCAAGAGAGCAGTGGTCCAAAAGCACTGGAAAAAACAGACATCCCTTTTAACGCAAATCTCACACAGTAGAACACAACACGATGTAGGTCTGAATGGCATTAGAGAAGAATGTGAAACACACATAAAAGTATGTAAACTAATTCCCATGTAAGATGTGATCCCACAACCTTTCGCCCCAGAATTTTATACCTGAAAGTCAGGGGAGGACAGGACAAGAGAAGGATGGGGGATATTGTTTGAAAGTAAGATATATGACTTAAATTACCATGACTTCTCTTAATACTGAAAGATGTATCTGTAACAATATGCTTACACTTAGCTAGAAGAACTTGAAAACATGTTTCTAAAACAAATGCTTAAATATTTTTGTACTATCAATGTTTTACTTTTGAATGCAGTTACTTTGCCTTCAGGCACTCAAAAAAACCCCAAGGCACTAGAAAAAATCCCACATGTCTGCTTCTGTGAAATTCAACGAATAGCATGGAGGAAATTAGAGCAAATTTGAAAAGGTGATGGTGGGTACTTGTGTTCAGATGTCCTAAAACCAGCCAATGCTCTTCCCAAATCCTGATAAAAAGTTCAAACTGAAAGTATGAGACAACTGCCAGGGTTCAGGTTCTTACTGAAACTCAGACTAACCTTATAGTATGAGGTAACCTTTTGCTTTTATTCATGAAGCAAGCCTGAAGAGCAAGGGATCAGGCATATTATTATTACAGGGAATGCAGAGACGCAGGGATAGGAGGTTAAGGCTTAACTGTTGACATATAAATTCCTAAGGGACAGACTGTGGGTATTCCAGGTGGCATGTTATAACCAAAGGTGACTGTATTCACCTGAGCTTAAGGGTTCAGTGGATGACCTGATTTTGCCTGTCTAAAAAATAAAAACAGAGAAGGAACAACTAAAACAGAATTGCAATCCTGTTCTTTTTAATATTATCTAAAAAGTACACGAGATCTATGACTAGCTCCTGGTAACTTCACACAGAAATATTTGAGAAAGGCAAAACAAAACTATCAGGTGATAGCTTCAACTGTAATTTGGATTTTATTTGTTATGGTTGATTATGGAAGACAGTGCTGACCTAGATAGGGATATTCTACCACAGGAGACTGTTTTGTTTTTCCAGAAAAGGCAATGTATTATTTGTGAGCTCAGTTTGCCCAGAATTAACAGAATATTCTGTCACAGGTAATTGTGGTAGATGTTTTAAAAAGTGCTCTCCAACTCTATACAAATATCAATGAATACAGAAGGTTATATATCCGCATCTGGAACACACAAAAAAGTATGTTCATGGTAAAACAATGCAACACGGTGTAAACATATCTGCACCAGCAACAAATACATGAATTACTCTTTGCAACTCCATGATATTTTGTTTCTGACAGCAAAGCTAGTTTAAAAAATCCTATCTATCATCATACTGTCACTGCAGAAGCAGCTTTGCAGAATCCCTGTACTCTGCTGAAGTTAATCCATACAATTCTTCATTTCATGTGATCTCCATCATCATCCCTATGAAAGCATTTGCCTAAACAGGTGTTTTTAGGATAAAATCTATTTCTGCCCTATTTCCTTAAATTACGTGGGGATGCCTATTAAGTATTCTGTAAAACACTTTTACAATCAAATGAGACTATTGTGTGGACAGGAAATTTATGCAATGTTACACACATACATACTACATACATACTTCATTCTCAATGTATTTATTTCAGTATTTTGAAAAGATCATGTCAGTGTGTTTGTAATTTCTGCTTATGTGAGCTACTGTTTATTTGTGATGGTATTTCATCAAGAGAAATAATCGTAGTGCTGCAACAGACACACACCTCCTGGCTTATTCATTCACAGAGCCCAAAGTACTTTAAAAGTGACATTATGAACAAAGTACGCATGCACACACAAGGCTAACTTCAAGGCTTACAAATTCCTGTGTTACTAGGAATATCAGCAATTTCAAACTGTCTGAAAACAAGAGCATCTTCTCAGTTTTGACTTGCATACACTGGTGCATTAAGAGAACAGAACAATCAGTTAAACTTCCAGCCATCCTCCCCATGCCTTAAACCCTGATGCCTTAGCAGAAAGGGAAACAGTTTTGTAAATGCAAGAGTTTGCAGCCCAGCACCCTGGAGTAAACCAGTGCTGACTTCCATTTGGTAATACCATGGCTGCACATCATACAGTGAGACTGAGCTACAGCCACCCACCTGCCAGCCACCCCAGCTGTGGCCACAACAACCTCCTGGGCAGAGATGGAATAGTTTTAATCGGGTAATTTAATACAACGTTGCGGGAATTTCAACATTCTGGGTACCTATTCACTGAGAACTGAGGCAGACAACCCTCCGGACCGATCTTTCTTGGACGCTGCTTTACAAGTTAGTTGCTCTTACCTGTTGTTTGAGTGCCTCGAGAGATTCAAATTCCAACCTGGCCAATTTGATCTGGATATCTCTTGGTTTATCAGGAATTACAAATGCCATGACAAACTTCATTGCTAGTAACATATGCTGGAAAATAAGTAAGGAGAAAATATTATTTTACATAGTTGAAAACATGGAAAGAATAGCATAAGTTTTGCAAATTTTGCTAATAGATATATGAAAAATTATTTCTTGTGACACGTACAACAGCAATAACATACTATAACAATATCGAGCTCTATTTTTTGTGTTTACATTTATTCATACTTCGAGCCTAAGTGTAATTTAGTTGGTTTGTTCTTTATAACAATCTTACTTTCATTATGCACTATTCTATTTCTAATAATAATTCTAATTTAATTTTGTGATTCCAAGTAAACTACTAGGCTTTTTAAACACATTATTCATGTAACATGTCCACAGAATCT
>JAVCKT010099317.1:0-10054 GCA_032273925.1 Rhynchotus rufescens | reverse complement strand
ACTTGTCTGCAATATTACACACGGTACCATTTTATTTTGGGAACTAAGCACATCCCTAAGCGTGATTACAATTGCTGAACGTCAGTGATTGATACATCACTGATCATGATTGCGACTATTATAAGCTGTGACACACTTGCTAAACGAGAAAGAAAGAAATCTGAGTATCAGCCCTTACCTCCACATATCATCTTTTGCATTTATGGTAGCTGACTGAATCAAAAGAGAAGGAGCATTTGCCACTTGCTGTGCAAACAGCTTTGAGATACTGGGATACAACCATCCTGTGAACAAGTGATCATTCCCGATCACCTGGAAAGCAACATTACTAATATTACGTTTACTGAGATTCTTAATTACTTCTCTCAAAATAGATATTATTTCTGCTGGCAACTACTGCAAGGAGTCCCCACAGATCCAAACCCTTTTCAAAAAAGTTGCTTAAAAATGTCTCCTTCCCTGTTTACAGATAAACTACAGGAAAGAGAAAACCCTTTTCTTCTCTTCTCTGTGCCAATTTGTGGAGATTGAAATTTGCAGGATTTTCTGATCACTTAATTACAGAGTCAATGACATGGGTTTTCTAAATCCTACTTAAGGATTCAAGTTTTTGCATGTGTCTGAATGATTTTAAAGGACTTCTGTGCATTTCTCCCACTTCATAAATCAATGGCTTCTTCTTAGTCTATCCTCATTTCACGATTTTATTGTTGATTGTGAAATTAATAAATCTATTTTATTTTAGTTCCTGGCTCTGCCAGCCCTGGCTGGATAGAGGATTGTCTCTCAGTGTTCTCAGGGCCCCCATCCTTAAGACAGTCACTACCGAGCTCCCTTTAAGAGCAAAGAGGACTATGCCTTGGCCCAGTGTATGTGCTGGTAGCCCATATTACTTCTACAGCAGACTGCTCAGCAAAGCCGCTCTTCCTTTACCACAGCAATAAGGAATCAAAATAAATGTCCTTTTTGGAGACTAAACCCAGCCAACACTGACTGATCTGGTGCTGCTTCTGCTGCTGTTCCTTCTCCCTCTCCTTTCCAAGGCCCCTGGGCCACGCGGCAAGGGGTGCAGGCCATGCAGGGCACCCCCAGCGTTACTCACTGCAGCTCTCCCGGGCCGTGCACCAGGGAGGCAGCTCCGCGGGGCAGGAGGATGCCCAAAGGCAGCAGCTCCCAGAGAGAGGCTGCAGTTATGGGATCGGCCCTCCCAGCTGGAGGAAGAGGGGCAGAGACCTTCGGGGCCAGCTGAAGTCTCAGTCTGTACCAGCTCCCTCCTTAAACGTGCAGTAGCATCTCAGTCCCCCTCCTCACTCTGTCGCAGACATGCCTTATATCTCTAAATGGATGTGCTGTGTCACAAACAAAGTTGCAAGATATCACACAGTTTCTAAGTCCTCATTTCTGCCTTGGATTGAATCTCCATTCTAGGCTTTCCCCCCAGATATGTCCTGCTATGCCAAACCCCAAACATAACTTACTGAACCAGCACTGGCTTCTGCGTGTCAGCATTTTGTGCACCCCCAGTGAAACACAAAGTGGATGCAATGCAGGAGAAGCTCTGGCAGCTGCTTTGTCAATTTGAAAGCCAGGTGAGGAGAAAAATAGCTTAGGTGTTTCAGACTCAGAAATAACATAGTACTGTTGCAGAATTAGTTGGCTGCGGAGGCACCTCTTACAAAGTGGACTGCCTTTGTTTTTTCTTATAGCAAGGAGATGAATTTTATATATGGCAGTTATGTGACCATCTGCTCGTATGTGACCATACGAGTGAGATCTACGTAACTTGGTGCTGGTTGTTAAGGCTTGGTAATACACGGGCATGTGAGTGGTTGCCTCTGTGCTTTCCAGTTCTGTTGTGATTCTACAAGTTCCATCCAGTGATAAATATGGCAGAAAACACCACGACAAAAGCAGCTCATTCAATTAGTCTTCTCTTTGTTCAGACTTCCAACTGAATAAGTAGATGCACAAAACTACATACCACATAGACTCATTTCAAAGCCACTGAGCCAAATCCAAACTAGGAAGAGGCAGACAGAATTATATAAAAGCCCGAGTGTGGCTGAAATGGCCTTTCTCAACTTTTCCCTTTCCGCACAAAGGTCCAAGGAACAAATTTTGGTATGGCAAACACCTATCAAGTTCTGCCTTACCATCCAGCTTGTCTACTTCACTGGTCAGAGATTATAGTTTTATCGAATGACAGCAATACTTATTAAAGAAATAAAATAAAACAATTGTACAGCTATTATTAAGCCCCAGAAAGCACAAACCCAGCTACCTATGCTCACTTCAGGGCCTCAAACTCAGCTTTCATAATGCAAAATCTTAGCCTCTGAGTCAAGCTCAGGTCTATAGGCCTAACTTTCTTTCAATAAAGTCACTGACAAAAATTCTCAAAATATACATCAGTCTACCTCAAGAGAAAATTTCACCATATTTTTTATTTCATTGTGTTCCATAAGATTTTCTCTCATTTTTCTCTAAGAGATTTCCCTTTAATCAAGGGTAGTTACTAAAAGGAGATAAATGGGCTGTACATCTGCTATTCCAAATTAGCAGCATCTAGCTTTGATGCAATTATTTGTTATTAAATTCAGACATCAGCCATTCCTGGGACACAATAATGGGAGAGTTATCCTACTGGTCTTTGAGAAAACAAAAATAACACATCGTGTTTCTTTTTCTCTTCATAGACCTCACCTTTTTCACTTCTAAATTCTTTGCTTTGCACAAAAGCCCTTCTGCTGCAAAGACAAAATGATGAGTTCATTTAACTACAGCAACAAGTGAAGCTGACTGAAAATGGAAGGTATCCTAACACCATCACCGCTGTACGGCAGGCAGTAACGGGTTGCCTGCAAGGAAAGTCAATGTGGTCACACATACAGAGTTGCCCTGCTTGGCTCCCTGAGACGAGAGCGTGCAAAATCTGTTTTGTAGCTAAAACGCACCATCTATCAGAGGTCCTGGGCAAGGGCTCCAGAGGGTTTGAGCAACCCGTGGATCTTTTCAGCTAACTGTGCCTCATGAGCGTGAAACCCATTCAAGAATAGTGAGGAAGAACAAACCAGAATTCACACCAGAAGACCTTTGGGAATATGGCTTCTCTATAAAGAGAGGGTAATATGGTTGATTTCACTTAAAATTAAATTCAGAGATGCTACTATGTTATCCTCCTTTCCATTTTCTTTTTTTCTTTCCTTTTTTTTTTTTAATTTTTCCCAGACTATGCAAAAATTGCACAGAAAGCCCAAGAGACGGAAGGAGAAAGGGTGGTAATTCCATGAGCATTCACCAATATATTCCTCTTAAAGGGTATGCTCCTGCAACATAATTGGATTAATAAAATTTTAATATGCCTCACAATTAGATAACTCATATTTAAGTTACATTGCGGATAAATGTATTTTCCACTGATTTCAGGATCAGTTTATGTGGAAGTTTCTTTAGCCTTGTGGCATTTGAAAGCAGTAAGTTTTATTACTGAACGAAATTGCCTGAGCTCACTCCATTATGACTTGACATTTACATCGCAGCCATACCCTGCAGCTCCAGCCAAGATCCAATCCCCACTGCTCATGCACATAGAAATGTACGGTCCCTGCTCCAGAGAATTCAAATCTCAGGTCACCTGCTAAGACAGCTATAGAAAACCAGAGAATCCAAACAGCAAATTATAAAAGTAGCCATTTAGGCAACTGCAGCCCTGAGGTTCGTGTTGCTGACATGGAACAGCCTGAAGGAGGATTTTTGCTTCCCGTAGAGCAACTGCCTTTTGTTGCTGCCCACATACTCTGGTTAAATAGGCTTTCTAAGACAGAAATCATGTGACGTGCATTAGTTGTGTGGCCTAATGCTGTTTGAATGCAGTTGTTCTGCATGAATGTCATCCTGTCGTTCAGAGCACCAAATCTGAAAGTATCATTAATTTAGAATTCTATTTATTTTCCTTGTACATGGAAACTCTGCAGTACTGTTTTTGCAGAAGTTTTAATAAGTTTTCTTTGAATATACTTGTTAGAGAAACAGCTGTTCGTTTGCAGTTTAAATAAAAATGGAGGACTTACTGAGATCTGGACTTGGCTCTGTCCTTTGACTGCAAAATATCCCTAAACGTGATATTCTAATTTTGCAAAGCTCTACTAAGGCAGCGAATAAGTAGCAAACAGTTCAGCTCTACTTCACTATTAGTTGCTTTTAGCCTTTCCTGAGATCCCTCTCTCACCTCTTAGCCTACAATATGCCAATACATAATCCAAAATTCTTTTGAAATATGTAACAATGAATAGCACACACAGTTGTCAATATTTAATCCTTTAAGTCATTTTGGCTTCCCTAAAGTCAACTGCTTGGTCTAACTGTGCAGCCTGACCGTGGACTATGAGCACTCAGCACTCGCCGTTCCGCCCTGCCCGGGCTGGGCAGATCACCCAGTGGGTGCTGAGGGGACCTCACAAGTCACCTTCATCTCCCTCCCACGCACCCACGTCCTCTGCAGGAAAGTCTCTGGGGCCACCTAAAACACCGCCAGGCACTAACTGCACTACAGAGGCAGGACTTTCTTACTCCGTGTGGCAGAAATTGCTAGTGACCCTACCTGTTCCAAGTTTGCTGTCACTAAAATTATTACTTCCATTCCTTCTACTATAGATTTCCTTAAACATGTTAATTAAAGATGTTGTGATATAAAAAAAAAAATTAAAAAATCTCTGCTTCTTTCTTTGGAAGCATATTTAGTAAAGAACTTCTCTGTGGTATGTTTTTTCTACTGTTTTCTTCAAGACTGCTAAGGCTGTCACTAGATAGCACACCTTCTTCTATACTCATCTCACAGAAGTGTTTTTCCTGGTGTTTTCCTAGTTATACTTCATATTTTATCTGCAAATTACTTCTCTGAACACTTAGCTAAATCAGAAGACTTCACTTTTAAGACTGACAAGGTTTCACTTTAAATCTTTCATATGCTGTCTTTAACCATATTCCTTCCTCATTTCATATCAGGCAGAAAAAAAATCATGAAGTAGCCATTTTGCTCAAATATAATTCCACAGGGTTTGTAACTTGTGGAGTATGAATATCTAAATTGAATCCAACCACCTACAAAGAGGCTAAAAGGTTTAGCAATTAACCTGATTACCTGCTCTGGCTCTTTTATGAGTATTCACTAATGGAGCTTCAAATGCTTAAAGGCTGGCCTGACCTTTCTGCCCAGCGGGATAAGAAATACTGGACAGCAGCTTCTTGTCCCTTAAGTTTGATTCAAGTGTGTATGAATAGCCTGTGTGACAAGGGACAGCAGGCTAGGTTGAAGAACTTTGACTGAGAAGCATACTAAAATGATGTGAGAAAGAAAAGCACCACAAACTACCACTGCTCTCTGTATTAAAGGTAGAACCTACTTTTTAAAATCTTCTTAACAGACTCTAAACTGGTAATATTGAGAAGCTCACTTTGGTTGCAAGCAAGTTCCATTCATATATATTTTTTTTTCATTTTCCTGCTGAGCCTTATTCAGTCACTGCATCACGATTCAGTGTCTGGACTACGTTTTGTTAAGTATCTGCGTGCCTCAGGATGCAGGCAAGCACCAGGTGGGATTCTTGCCTAAAGAGCCCAAAGCTGAGAGGAAATCAAACACGGAGAAGTGGAAGCAGCAGAGCCCTCTAAGTGTTTTGCTGTGATTTGACTAGACAGCCCCGTCTGGAAGGCAGTCCCAACTAGCCTGGAAACAGAAGTTCACTGCCAGAGCTCTGTGTCACTGCAACCCAGATCAATATCTCTGAAGGGCTCTGTGTAGAGCTCCACTGATACATACCGTGTCTCATGGAAATTGCTAAACCAACACAGCCTGTGAATGCTTAACCTGCTGGGTTTACCTCAAAATCTCCTTAGGCACTGCCTTTGTGACATTCGGTACATAACTGCTTGTTAAGGTCTGGCCTTGCAAGGGTAAACAGAGCTGACTCTCCCGCGCCTCCAAAGCAGTTTTTCAGGAAGCAGAAGGACGGCATTCCTGCTCACACAGCTCACAGAAAAGTCTGTATTGCAGGAAGAAGTAAAAAGCAAGGACAGTAAAAGGGAGGAAAAGGAAGATGAATGCAAAATAATCTTCTGCTCCACTCTTTACTGAGGAAATATTTTACTATGTAAGAAGGAACTTCATCCACAGACCTTTTTGCACCTGAGGCCCACTTCCAAGCTGCTGAATTCCTTGTGCGCTTTCCCCCTTCTGCCTAGAATCATTACGGCGGGAAAAGACCTTTGAGATCTCACTTGCTGGCTTGTGGAGTTTCAAAATGGAATTGTGCGTTTAGGGCAAAATCTGAATCTATAGATTGGTCTCTGTTAGTGTCTGTTACTGAAACTAAGCAGTCCCATTCCTTAACTGTCCTGTCTGGAGGCTGCCACTGAGATGGATCCCTGAGGTTCAGCTGGAGGAGTGCCAACAAGAGCGCTTAACAGCAAGAGGGTTTCTTCCCCTCCGAGCCTGGATGAAGCACTCGTTAGGTACCTGAGGCAGCTTCAGTAACAGAGCTAAAGGACAGGCTACTGAAAAGCTGAAAGAAAAGAGATGAAGACATTAAATACTGATCTTGAAGATCATGCTCCTCTATTCTGCTACGAATGTGTAGCTTGTAGCTGATTAGCTATTTGAATGCAAGCCAGGATTTCCTGCTTCCTGAAGTATTCCTCCTGCATACAGCCTTACAGAGGCATAAAAGCCAGTTTCTCAGTGCTGATGAGCAAACCTTCATGCACAAAGCTCTAAAGTGCACCTTAGGAAAACCAGGCAATATGGCAGAGCAGCTCAGTGCTATTAAGGGTCATTTCACAGCATGAGCCGCAAATACCCTCGCTGGGCTGCTCTGAGGTGAAGCACTGGACAGATAATGAGCGTGTGGAAAACCCAAGCAACTCATAAAGGCAGAGACAAGGCTGACTGGCTTTTAACTCAGCTGCACAGCCATCCTCCCTCGTAGCTCTCTTATTAATAAACTGAACCTGATTTCTTGCGCTTATGAAACCTGTTCACAGAGACTAGCATTCTGGGCACACAGCTAGTAGGCCAGGAAAGCATTCCTTCATCCTAACATGAAGTTGGAATCCTGCTTTGCACAATTCTTTATCTCAAATTCCAAACAATTAAAAGCTGAATATTTAAAGAATTGGTTGTAGCCACAGGGCAGACTTGCTATATTCTTCAGAAGGATTCCCTCAGTATCCTTCAGTAATCTAAGACCGTTATGGAATAATATTCTGATGCACCTGAACAGACACAAGTATATGCAGATATTACGTTTAATTTAGGCCTACCTATGTAGAAAGCAGTGCAGGACACAGAGATTTGATGCAGGAGAGGGAGAAGAGGAGAAGAAGGAGAGATGGGAGAAGAGAAAAAGAACAGCAATCATAATTCCATTCAGCATATGAAGCTCAGCTGAAAAAAAAAAAAACAAAAAAATAAACAAAATTTTGCACTGTGGTACTTAAAACCTGAATCTATTTACTGGATTTTCCTTTTTTTTTATGTTTTTTCCCAGCTGCAATTACATTTTCAGATTTTGTTTTAAATGAATGCTTTCTATTAATCCAGTCTGAGTTAAATCCTTGAGTTAATGTTGACTGTTAGACTTGGATATTTTGCAGTGCTATTTAAATTCCTTTACTGCATGACTGCACTGAAGGACTTCAGCAGTTTGTTGGACAAAGTCCCATTAAAGTCATGTTGAGTCCCATTAAAGATTATTTCACATTTTGTTTCACTGGTTATTTTCCAATCAGTGATCAAAAATTGTTTTGTTGTAGTTTTCACTGATGTTTATTTGATCAGTCTTGTGCTTTCAGGTCTTCGTTTCAAATCATTTGCTGATTAAGTTGCTTAAAGTCATCCTTATTTATTAAACGTGGCTGCATTTTCTGCTTCGTTAGTAGTTGCAGATGAAGCTATTATGCGTACGTATTAAAATAATGACTGAGGCCTTAACTATTGCTATCACCTTCTCTGCTTTAGTTTGCACCAAGACCTGTGCTACTCAGAGCAGAATCCTTTGAAATCTGAAGGTTATGGAGAAATGGAGAGGCTGCCTTTCTCACTAGTGAAACTCGGAAGAGTTTTTAGGCTTCACGGTGGATTTGAAATCCAGTGTTACTGACTGTTGCAAAGCTCTTGTTGCTGTTTGGTCTGAATCCTTTCCCAACAGAGCCACTGACAGGACTGATGTCTCTGGCTCCGGCCTAGCCTGTAGGCAGCCTTGTGAGCTGCTGTTTACCTGAGCTGTCACTCAGGTCAGCATCTCTCAGTACGTTCAGGACTTCCCCAGTGGTTTTCATTTGTGAAAGGCTGGTAGACTTTGAAGTCTTTCAAAAGTTTCCAGGTCTCCCCAGGCTTTAGATTCATTAATGAGCAGCCCAGATAGGGAAATGTCAACAGGAAACTGAAACAAGAGGCAGCATCTCTGAAACAAAAGACAGCAAGCGATTTTCACAAACTTTCTTTGATGAATAGCAGGTGGATGTCAAATAGGAAACAAGGGTTGACCATTTCAGTTGGCTTCCCAATTGTCATCTCTATGATTTTATTCCACTGGACTCTCCATATACCTACTGACAAAAGTGTCGTCTTGCCATGACCTTTCTTTAGTGTTCCTATTTCTCAAAACGGATTGCATAAACACAGTTTGGGGTTCTGTTTCTGCTTCAATTTTTGAAACTATACATAAGGCACATAAAAAATTTATTTTAATAGTTGTATCAGTTTTATCTATTTTTTTTCAATGAGATGCTGTGAATAAGCTTTTGTTCCCACTGTTTTTCAGGTTATGCATGGGACTAGCATGTCAGGTCCCTCATGCCCTGCTGGTGCCTGCCCACTCCTGGTCTCAGGCCCCCACATCAGCCTAGCCCAGGGCCACCAGTCTCTGCCCCGCGATGTCACCACAGCAGCAGCTCCAGCCCTGCCACAGCCCTGTCCTTGCCCAGCACGACACCCCTGACAACACTTCACTGAATAAGCTGAAACAAGCAGGTGGTTCTTAGAAGTAGAAAAAGTACTTCAGTACCCTGGTAGCAAAACTGGGGTAGAAAAGCTGAGACAGAACAGAAGCAATTCCTTGGTTTCTCCTAAATATCACATAAACTACTTCCTTGAAGTTTGAGGGTCTCACAACAGCCAGTCCAATGCCAAATGAATCCTCATAACAAGTCTGCCTGGTACAGCAGGCAAACACGTCTATGTTTGAGCCCAGCTCTAATCCACCTTCTCTCTGTGCCATCCCTGGTACGAGGCCCAGGCTGAGACAAGAAGCTCTCAGTCTCATGGAGAATAGGCCCCCTCATAACTGGTGCCAACAAAACTGCGAGTTATGCTGCATGGCATGGACTGACATGAACAGTGTGTTTAAAAACAAAGCACAGCCCGTAGTAAACGAGAGCTTTGCCTTGCAAACACTAACCTGGAGAAGGAAGTCTTGCAGAGAAGATGGCCTGTTGCTGTCTGAGGGCCAGCAGGAACCTCCTCTGTGAGGCTCCTGGAGTGGGGTCTTCAGCTGCATAACATGGGACTCCCTCAACTGTTTTCCTGTCTTAGGATAATTCAGGAGCCTCTGGGCATATGGGATTTCACACTCCACTGCTATTGATTCCATTGCTATGGATTCCCAAACTCCAAGCAAAACATCACCTAATTGTCTTAGCTGTGTACAAGGTGACCACCTTGGTTCAAAAGTGCCACCTGCTCCAAAGGCCAGATCATGACTCCCACAGTGGTTGGGCATGCTAAATTAAAATTACTCTAAATCTGGAAGCAGATAATCTTTTGGATTATTTATTTTCCGTATTAGCATTAGCAAACATCCAGGTGCTTAAACAGGGATGCTCTACTCCTCCAGACAGCGCTTCTCTAAGAAAGAGTTACATAATTCTGTTGTAAGATAATAATGCTAGAAAGATACATATTAATTCCAATTTCTTAGCAGAGATTAGGTGCTTTAAATATTGCTATTTTAAAAATAAAGCTGAAAAACAACATTTTAGCCCATGAACTATTCACATT
>JAVCKT010099316.1:0-10055 GCA_032273925.1 Rhynchotus rufescens | reverse complement strand
AAGTAAGAAGTTTGCGCAAGAACTCCTCAAGCATTTTACTGGAAAATATTTTCCATCAGAAAGGAGAGATTAAATAAATACTACATAAATTTGGGAGAAAAGATAGAGACAGCAGGGATGGCATCTCAGTTTTTAGCTGTGGCATTGGTCCATAAGGACAAAGCTCAGGAAACAACACTTGTCTTGACTCCCCAGAAGACACTAGGCAGTTCAGCAGACAGGTGGACTGTGCATAGCATCCTTTTGCCACAGAGGGGGACTCTGAGAATAAGTTAGGGGAGAGAAGGAAGGAAAAACAAGCTACTTTAAAAAAAAAAACAACACTGAAGGAATAAGGAATAAAAAGAGAAATCCAGGCATTCCTTGTGTAGAGAAAGACAAATAGGGTAAAAAGATAGGAATGTAGGAGGAAGAGTTACTGTGGAGCAAGGGAAGTGCTCATGCATCCCACAAAGCTTGGATTACCTGGAGTTGCCTCCAGCTGTGCTGGGGAACTGACTGAATGTGCTCGTGCTCTGCCAACCCCCTGCACCTCACTGCCAGAATGGGCTATTTTTTCTTTCCTCTAGAAATGCAGGAATTTAATTATGGTTCCTTCCACTTTGAATAGTACTATCTTCCAACTACACAGAGCTGTCAGATGAGCAAAAGACAAGGAGTAGAACAATGCCCCTGAAGTTCCAGGACAGAGAATACAATTGGATGGGGCTGAAAACCCTACAAACATAGCTTTCTTTTTGGAACCAATTACTATAAAGTCACAGCAAATCCCTTGTGCTGTCAGGGTACAGAAGATCAGTGGGTAAAAACTGAATTCAGCTGGTGACAACCTCCCTCTATTGCCTACAATAACCACGAGAGTAAAAGGCAGGGTCTTATCCATGTATTGAACACAGACAGCAGGGTTCTTCCTTCGGATGCTGTCCAGTCTGTACTAGCAAATCTGAAAGCAGAGGAAGAGGGACTACCCCATTATAAAGAAAAAAAAAGGCAATATATCTTCAATGAGAACAAATAACCCTGAAATGCATGGATCAGGTTCTGACTGTGGTTTATGCAAACATTCCAGGACAGATTATATTAGGAGAGCAAAAAAACTAGATCTTCAAAGTTGAACAGGAACAAAAGTGGTAGGGAAATCAAGTGGTAGGGAGGTTCCAAAACCTCCCTTCCTGTGGGAAATAAATGTACAGTTTCATGAGCATTTGTTCACACCTATTGCTCTCATCTAGTAACTTTGTGAGAAAGGAAAGTAAACTTTCGTTATCACACAGAACATCTTGAGTAAGTTTCTTTCTTTCCAGCAAGACGTCAAAACCAAGAAACACAGGAGAAAGCCCAGAATACCTAACTTTGGGCTAGTGAGATGAGTGAGACAGACACATCTGTTCACAGGTGCTGAATTCTGTTCCTGGAACAATTTTTTTTTCTAACAGTGCATGCTCTGAGCCTTCAAAGAGCAAACAGAAGTTATTTTTAAAACTATTTGATTGAAAAAGATAGAAGATGATGCGAAACATTTTCTCAAGATAGATCCGAGGGATTCAAAGGCCTTCTCATTGCTTAGTGTTGTGACAGGAGGGATGACTTCCGAGGCACAGTTTCTATAATACTGCCAGTCAGTGACTCGGAACTGAACAACAATCAAAATATTCCTGTTTTCTAGAGGAAAAATCAGAAGCAAAAATATCTCCATAATTGCATTATCTCATCCTGCTCTTTAAAGGACATGCCCCACATTGAGAAAACGATCAAGTTGACAGCACAGACTTGCCAAGAATTCATATAAAGAGAATAGTGAAGAAGCTGTCAACACTCATCTTTTCTTCAGGGACAGGGTGCAAGTCACAGTGTAGCTGGGGGTCTCTTGCACAGTGGGATAAGCAAATATCTCTAGTGGAACTAGAGAAAATTCATCATATCCAGCATCTAGGAGGGCACAACTTGCCAACAGTCTAGTGGGCAGATGGGTACAGAGGAATGACCTCTGAGTTCCCCCTGGTAAATCCATCTCTATCTTTTGTAATCAGATTAAGAAAAACAGACAGCGTTCATACTGTTATAGAGCCTTGAATCTATGCAGCTAACCCAAACGAAAACCAGAAAGGAGACAACTGACTATTTTTAACCTGGTTTATTAGAGAAACGCCTTGGGGTCTAACTCATCATTACAGTTCTGGTTTCAATGTTGTAATTAAAGTGAATTTCCTTTCTTTTAGGTGCATTAAAAGGTGAGATCTTAATTCTTTATTTTAAAGTTAGAGAATATTCAGCGCAATTCATTTTGTAGCCAGGGAGTATCAGTAAAAAAAAAAAAAAAAAAAGGAGTCTTTAAGAAATCTGGTTAGCCTTTATGTCAATCTTTTTGTTATTCTATATAATTTAATGACAAAATGATGCAGATATCTGACATTTGGCTCTATAAAATCACCAGGTGAGATGCTTAATGGTAGGATCAGTGATGTGAGCGTTTGTGCCAGCAACAAGGTTTCCTACGATGGAATTGGCCATTTGCAGATGCTTTCCATCCCCTTTCCTGCTCCTGGGTGCAGCAAAGGGCTCTAGGCCAATGTGTCTAAGTGATTTCTGAATGAACACCATTGTACATTTCTAAGAGAAAATCAGTGTCCTCATATACTTTCAGGGCCTGGTCCTAAGCAAATATCCCAGGCCTCCACTGCAACAACTTTTATTGGCTTGAGCAAGCTCTGAATCAAGCTCCATCTTAGTGGGGATATATATTCCTTCTGTAGGTTACACTTTGATGGTTACAGCCTTAATCATTTTGATCATTTTATCAATACATTCACAGTTCATAAAACACCAATACTTAGAAAGCGTTTAGCCAATCTCTAATAACCCAAGCAAAAGTCAGGAAAACAAAAATGAAAAACAGCAGCCTCATAGTAGTAAATAGCCTGAACGGGTTACAGAGGATACAACAGAAAGCTAAACAAATGGCCTTTGGCACCCAACTCAAAGTCACTTCCACTCCTTTCAAATGCCAGGGGAGGGGTGAGGAGGAAGCACTGGGGGAGGAATTAAGAACAGCTCAGTTGGGCCACAAGTCAGCACTTCTCCTGTAGCTCACCTCAGCATCGTATCCAACGTCAGCACTGCCCCACCTCGGCATCGTATCCCACATCAGCATTACCCATGTGTCCAGCGGGCTGGCAGTCATACCAGGCCAACTGCCCCACGTCAGCCCTCACCTTTCTGACGTTTCTCCTTTGGCCACGTCAATGGTAGCCCAGCAGTTACCCTGCTTTGGCACCCAAGCAGCATGTACCATAGCAAAGAAGAAATCTAGCATGCATCCCTGGGCAGTGAGGATCATGTTCAAGCAGCATGGGCTGCCCTCCAGAACAGCAATGTCAATCAAGCTATGACAAGATGCTTCCTTTCCACATAGGAAAAAAGGATGAAGAGAAGAGAGAAGAGAGAAGAGAGAAGAGAGAAGAGAGAAGAGAAGAGAAGAGAAGAGAAGAGAAGAGAAGAGAAGAGAAGAGAAGAGAAGAGAAGAATAATCAAAAATAAAAAGTAGAATAGGCCTCACAATGCAAACCACATCCTGAAACAATAACTAAGAAGTGCAGTGCCTCTTTCTTTGGAACAGTGTAGTCCACCTCTTGATACCTAGATGCAACACTATTTTAGCAAATTGACAAATTTCATAACTAGAGCAAAACAAAGAAAACAGCATGGAAAACATTTTTTAACCTTTATTTTAATAAAATTAATTAGTTGGAAATAAAAGGAGAGCAGGTATTATGTCACAGAAATCAGGTAGTGGAACTATACTCTGAGAATGGGCTACCCTAACTGCTCACACCTATTCAGTGTCGGACGCCAGCAAGCTAGAGATCCACAGAAAAGAGAACTGGAGCTAAATCAGCTTGTTTTATGCAGCTAATTCCAGTTAAATTAACTGGACTATTTATGAGGAGGAAGAAGACTTACATCATAAATTAAATATCAAAAGTCGCATATTTTAATTTTTAAAGATGATGTTTTGAAAATTAGATTAGAAAGAGAATTCTACATTTTTTTCAGTTTAGTTTCTTCCTTTTATGATCTAGGAGGGACATGTCTGATTCATGCGGCAATATTGGAACCACTGACTGTGGGATGTACCTGACCCGTGGTCCTAGGTGCATGTAATTGACACTCTGGAATGATGGAAGGAATGGAATGAGTGTACAGTCTTCATATAGCAAGAAAAGTGTTAATTCAGAAAACCATTCCAGGGCAGAGGGAAAGACTACTGGCTACAGACAATGAAAAAGCTGCCAGGAAAGCAGCAAGAAAGAACCACTCAGAACATAACTTCACTTAGAGGGAGACATTTCTACATAGATTCTGTTAGGAACTTGGAGATGTGGGAGAACCGAGAGAGAACCAGAGGCTGTAGAAAGGACTTTGAATTGAGTAGCTGGTGTTTATCTGCTGTCAATAAAAGTGACAATAATTTATGGATGTAGCTCAGATGTGATAAGGTTTTCCCGAGTCACTTGTAAAAACTCACTGTTGAGAGAGAAGCACATGTGCATGTGCTCTCCTGGGTGTTACAGCCCCTAGAAAAGATTTAATGTGAATAGTATCCTTTGCTTCTCACTCTACAGGTGAGGGTATTAGTGGAAGCTGCTTCTGATTTTAGCTTTGAAGAGCTCAAGCTCAAACTGAGGCTACTGAGAGAGTGGATATGCATTTCATGTAGCCATTTCTCTTACTGGATCCATAAAGCCCCTTGCTGGGTTGGGCCAGACCACACAAAATGGCACTGGGATTGGCTACAGGTCCTTGTCCTATCTCCATCTGCAAAGGTGAGTAAGCTTACTCAGAATGCAATCACAGAAGACTGCTTCTCATGACTTAAACATCTGAATAGAAAAAAATAGTTTTTGTCTAGTGTGAGAACTAAGCTAATATTGACCTCATGAAGAAGGAAGACCTCTGAAATGGTCTTTAACCAAATAATCTTTACTCAAATGCTAAAGAAGACAAATGAAATTACAACTTTATTTCAAATGTGTTCATTTGTATTATGAAAGTTAATAGTACATTCAATGAACATGGAGTTATTGGAAATGACATGTTCTACTGAAGAAATAATGATAAATTCCTGAGTATTAGAGATAAGTTTTGTGGTTCCTTTGATAAAATATTTTTAGCTGGCTAACATATGAAGGTATTTAGAATTGTTCCAGTTCTGTTAATGGAAAATAATTTATTTCACAAAATGCCTAAAAATAATCCTTACATAACCTGTGGGAGGACTACTGGGCCTTTTGTAGTCTGGAATGCTAATCAAGTGCACAACTTGCCTAATCTTAAAGCTAAGAAGAAACCAGAAGGTATTTTATAGCTTTGCGTGTGTTATTTACTTCCCAATATGCATGTGGGATTAATCACTCTCAGTTCTCTTTGTATTTCCAGAAAAGATATGGAATTTTAAACTTTGCAGAGAGATTCAGAGTTCCATTTGCTATGCAAATGAACAATAAGACAGCTCTTTTCTTCAGGACTTGAAGATGAGCGGTTGCTTCTCCTGTTCCCAACCTGCTATTTAGTCATGGAAACAGTTGTTAAGAACCAAACGTTTTTTCAGGGTCTCTCAGTGGCTTTCCTATTGCTTAGCTGCCCTTTAAGGCCTATCTGAGATATAAGTGACCTTAAGAGTCTTCTTTATTTCTCTGTTGGACTTAATTCTTCTACAGATAAGAGATGTGTTTTATACAAGCACTGCCACAAGGAATGCTTGATCCACTTTCACTAATCATTTGCTAAGATAATTGCAATTAACAGGACTTAAATTTTATCTGATGCAGGCCTGGAGAAACTGGATTAATTTAGAGGTTACGAGGTGATGATCCAATTCTGTCTGTTTTCTCATAACTAAAAAAAAAACAGGCAAAAACTGTGTTTAATAAGAAAAACTTAATTATAGATAGATATTTCTAGGTTATGAGGTTGAAAAACTCTTTTATAAAGCACACCTAAAACATCTTAGACCTGGATTATATTTACCTTCAGATATTGGTGTAGGGTGAATTGCAGTAATCCAGTCATATCGTATGTTTTAGGTGAGATCTGCTTAACTTTGAATCAGCAGTTGAATAACAAAAAATTAAGTTCTGCTTTTGTCCACTTGAAATTTGGCACACTGCTGTTCTGTGTTGCAAATAGTCTAAGAATGAGTGTCACCATTGTCCTACTGCAGAACAGGGTCATTCACATTCCAAGCTTTTTGAGAAACACTTTTGGAGATTCATAAACAATGTGCCATTGACTTCTTGAGCAGAAATGAAGGAAGCTGATAACATCCAACAGTGACCCAGTGGGATTCAGCACAGTCAGATTCCATTGGAAGCAGAAGCCTTCCCAACACCCATGACATGTCTCTGCCAAAGACACCTTCACAGCAGAGACGGTTGAGCTCTGTGCAAAAATGTTCACAGATCACTGCATCCTATAACATAAGCAGTTATATTCCTGGATTTATTCAGATAAGGTCCTATAGTGGAACAGTTTAGAAGTGCCTGTATGGACAATTCAGGTTTCCCTACTGTGAGAAACAAAGAGTAATGGAACAGGTAGTTGAAGGCCACCATCAATCTATGTTTCCCACATGTTGTGGGGATAAATACAGGATTTTACAGGAGAATACTAACAGTTTTCAAGGCAATTGGCAAGCATTTCTCTGCAGTGAGTCAGCATAAGTAAGTTAGCAAAAGTTTGGTTGCATGTTGAGCATTGCCTCCAAGATTTTAAAAGGCCAGAGAACTGGCAAAGCAGTCAGATGTGAGTTATAGAAATGTTGTAATGGATTTCATTTAAGTTGGATGCAGTTTCATCCCTGTAAAGATTGTGACTTGACCAAAAACTGGAAATGTATTTTCTGCTCAAATGCAGTGTTTGTCGTCTGTTTCTGAAGAACTGAGGGACTCTTGCCAAAGCATTCAGTTGTTGTTCGGTTGGTCAAAAGTTCAGTGCTTCCCTAATACTTGAAATTTTATAATTCGTAAGTATTATGTTGTTCGTTTTCGAAATATTTCTAAGGTGTCTGAGTGGCTAATATGATCCAGAAATTAACTGCAGTGTGAGTCTATTCAGCTGCTGTGAAGGAGATAAACTATTTGAGAACATTGTGGTTCCTTGTGGATATTGCTCAATCGATGCCTGCAGCTGACTTCAAACTACTAGAAGGAATTTGAGGATATGGGTCACCGATCTCCAGTACAACAGAGGATAGGTGTCTGCACTGGTAATGTCTTCAGGGTGAGATCTTGGTGCTGTTGAGATCAATGAAAGTTTGCAATTGTTGCTTTACAATAAGGCTATATAGCTAAACAAGAGGTTATCCTTTCCCCCCCCTCCTCCCTTGATTTTCCCTTAGGCCTAACTAGCCAGCGAGGTGTGGAGTGACTGTCCGCTCTGGGGAGCAGAGAAAACATTTGTTCTGCTCTCTTGAAGTTCCTATAATTGCATGAATGACCAACTCAATAAGCGCTCCATATCATACAACTTTCAGGAAGAGAACCAGGATCAGGGATAGAGGATGCTCTTTTCAAGGATATTTTGGCTACAACACTGAGAGGTTGGTGTGAGGACATATATTATCTGAGCAACAGCAATTACGAAGCTCAACCAGCCCAGGTCATGCCAGTGCTGCTGGGCAGTGGACAGCTGTGCCTCTAGGTTCTGGGCTATTGTGCAGAGCTTGCCTTGGGAAGCGTCCCAAGGATACCCACTGAGTCTGAAAGGAGCATTCAGCCAAGAAAAGCAGGGGAAAAAAAGTATTCTTTTGAAGTGGGGGAAGGGGTCTTGTTTGCTTTCTGGTTTTAGTCTGCAGAAGTGCAAGGAAGGGAAGCAAAATCTGAAGGAGCAGCAAGACTGAGTTTGTGGGTAGCTGTGGAGAGCAAATGTATCTTTTTACATGAAGAATGGCCAGCAACAACTTTCATCCTTGGAAGTTAATTATTCTTGGTGCAGCTGACAGTCTGCTGAGAAAGGCCAACAAGAGTCTGTCTACGTAGGCGTTGGAAGCAGTTAACTGACTTGCATAGTATCCCTGTTCCGAACAGCTCCCTCAAAGAGCATTATTAGTGAAAGCCTCTGCTGCAACACGTAGCTTAGTTTCCAAAGGTTAGCTGCTCTCTGCCAGAAGAAAGTGGTTTCTTTCTCACCATTTCCTGCTGAGCTTTCAGAAGTGGGATGTAAGCCTGTCACCAGAGCTACAGGATGGAGGTGGTTTGTCTTACGTGGCAGCCCCGGGAAAAAACAGAACACATCTTCCCTAGTACATTTTTGCCCAGCTCAGTTTGAAATCCTGTCACTGAAAGGTGCTTGCAGGCAGTAGACATTGTTCTTTATTGCTTCAGCCCATCCTAGCAAACCTCGGCAAGACAAACTGCTCTACTCTGAGGCAGCATCAGGCATGTGCTTTTCCCAATGGCCATTTGTAAGGGTAACAGAGATAACAGTTCTCAAGATGAAGCAAAGATTTTTGTCTCTTCTCTGCCAGTGCCTTCTAGTAACAGAAGATGGGCAAGGGATCCATCAGACTGCCCTGTATTCTTTGTTTTCTTGAAAAATATTTAGATATAATTTTTAGGGAAAAACACAACTTTTCAAAGACTACAGATGCCTACAGAAGGAAATAGGAAAATGATTCCAACTTGATGGACTTCTCATTTCTTTAAATTTTCAATCAAATTTTTCCAAAGCTGAATAATAACACCTAAATATTGGTGTAGACATGCAGATTCATTTCAAACTTTCAGAGTTCAGTTATGAGCAGCTATGAGCTTTGGAAATCCATTTAGGGGCACAGGCACGCTTTCTTGAACAGGAAGCAGATGAAGATAGAAGTTTATTCCTTTCACTGATTATTGCATAAATTCATGGAGAAGCTCTTGCCTAAATGAGTTTAATATGAAGGTGCTTGATGTTCTGAGGCTCGTTATGTTTTATAATTATTTATATACATGTAATTAATTCTTTACTTGTCATCGCTAAAAGATATTTAACCAGCTGTTTCAAAGCACTTCTTAGATCTTCTGGATGAAATACTGCTACATATTAGTATGAACCTATCTGTTATTATTTGTACTTATTTTTCTCACAGACTTCTATTGCCCAAGGAACCTATGCTCCCTTTCAGTGAAAATAAGAAGTGAATATAATGGCACATTTTGTGAGAATTATTTTGTTTGTTTGTTTTGGAAGCCTCTATCTTCTAGTTTAGAGTCTTAGCTGAATGGTTTCCATTCAAACAGTCCCAGATTTCCCACTGTACCCTGGCTGCTGGCACAGACATAGGCAGCTCACGGTACGTGTCAGAGTCCAGCCTATGTGTGAAGAGCACAGGACTGCTTATTCCAGAGACCGGGGATTGCTCCTTGGAGCAGGTGATATTAGCTATGAAGGTGTAGCCAATCTGCTTCCACTCGCTTCCCAGATTCCCTGCAGTATCCTTGTTTTGTCTGTTCACCTCAGTGTATTACTAGTAGCTATTCTCCTTGCCCAGAAACTCCTACTCCTTTACTGAGACCACTGCACAGGCTCATGGAAGTGCCCAAAAGCTGAGCTGTCTTATTCTATAACCACTTGCAGGTATTTAGTTACAACAGCCATATTCTAGTCCATTTCTGTGTTATCTGGATAGCCAAATCTCTTCATAGGTGGCAGTGAGGCAAGAAATTTGGAAACCTGTCATATACCTTCCATTTTTAGCTAAATACTTTTTCAGGAATCTTCCATGTTAGATTTGGGTGAAAATAATTTAGAGACTGGAGAAGATTTTCAGAATGGATTGGACAGAAAAGTGCACCTCTGCACCAATAAAAGCAATATTTAAATATTCTGGACAATTCACAGTGATATGAGGTGAAGAAGATCTGGACTGAAAATAGACCGTAACTTCTTTAATGGCATTTTAAATTCACTAAGTGTGTTGGCAGTTAGCCACTTGTCTGAAAATATTACAGGGAAGTGGTTAGGTCAGAATGACCTAGACGCATACAGGGACGCCATTACCTTCTCAAAGCTTTCTG
>JAVCKT010099314.1:0-10056 GCA_032273925.1 Rhynchotus rufescens | reverse complement strand
AACTTTCTTGCAGTGGTCTGGGAGGTGAAAGGACCTAAGTTACCCTTCACATTCCTTCCATTTTTGAGAGGAAAAAATGAATCCTGAACTTGTAAAGAGACAAACCAGGGCCTTGGATCTTTTCTCTCTTCCAGTGCTGTGGGAAATAATGCATTTCTTCAACTGCAGTTCCACACTCCCAACCTTTCTATAAATAAATTGCCTTCCTCATCATGCTCCTAGTTTTGTGGCATCATCTCCTCGCAGTGCTTAGCATGAAGCAACAACATGATGAAAAGTGCTGCTTCGTGCAATTCATCCAAGTCTCTCTCAGCCCCAACTGTACCTTCCCCCAGTTTTCTGAGAGAGAAATGCAAGGTAGCAATTTGATAAAGACAGTAATGCAGAAAAAGGGCTTCAGTCCCAACAACTACCTCAGCAGCCACTGGAGTCCTCAGTGGGGAAATAACACTTTGGTCAAGGACCTAATACAGTAACAAAACACTGCCAGTAACTGAGGATCCCCGAGGGCAGGAGCTGAGGGTGCCATAGGGCAGCCCCTCCCAGCCAAAGCATTGCAGTCATGCATTTAACTCCCATGCAACTTCCTCAGCACACACCCTGCAAGGCAGCCGCCTCCACGAGGGAGACAGGCAGCTGCCTCTGGCATGTGGCTGGAAAGGGAGCAGCATCAGATGAAGTGGGTAAAACAGCTCATTTCAGGTTCCCATTTATAGAAACCTCAGCATTCCTGGGAAAGCCACGTCGCTGACTCGCTGTTTGGTCAGCACCTCCCCGTGCCTTGCCCAGCACCCAGGCTCCCGGCGAGCCGGACACAGAGCGTTCCCTCTGATCCGAGTGATCCACCCAGCCCGACCACAGAGCACTCCCTGGGATCTGAGTGATCAGCCCAGCCCTCGTCACCGGCAGGCAGGGAGCTAAGCCTGGAGGACGCCACGTGGAATCAGTGCCACTACTCAGTCTTCTCAGGCTCTTGGTAAAACCTTCTCTGCTCTAACAGCTAAAGCCCCAGGAAGCCCAGCTCATGTACAGGAAGCAAGGCAGGTCATCCCCTGTCCTTATTGTGCAGGGATTCATCTCATCTGGGGAAAAGAGACAGAAAAACAAACACAACAACAGCTGCCACCAGCACAACCACCACCACCAGCACGACCACCACCACCAGAGAGATCTAGAGCTCTGCTTGAAAACAGGATTTCCACAGGACCTGCTCCATTTCCACAACACTTAGACTTTCAGATGCTGGCTTTTCTGAACAGCAAAAGCTACAGAAGAGAATCAGGAGTGAACCAGGCATCAAGCAGCCACCCGAGCACAGCACAACTCGCACCACAGACTCAGCAGCACAGAAGCCACTGCACACATGCATGTGTCGCAGACCTGACTTCTCACAGATCATCCCTGCACGTTCCTTCTGCCAGCTGAGAACGAGAAAATGGGATCTGCCAGGAGAGAGCACTTCCCTCGATCTCAGTCACAGCCTGTCACCCCAATTCTCCATTCCAGGCATCACCACTGCTACACCAGCTCTCTGAGCGGTCTCCAGGGAGCACCTGCAAGTCCTGCCTCAGGCTGCTGATGCTGTGGAAGTCCCAAATCACCTCTGAGCAAGGCAGCAACATCCTGGCTGTGTCGGAATGAGGACAGGCTCCACCTGAAGGTCAGCAAGCTGTGCCAGCACCTTCCCCACAGAGATGAACACGAAGCTAAAGTATTCTTTCCTCCCAGTCCCCATTAACACCTTCAACTGCTAAAAAGCAAGAGTCAAAAAAAATCACAGAAGAAAGACATTCTTGCACTCCTGCTGCTGCATCTTTCCTCCAAGAGGATCAGCTGCTTCTTTCCCTTTTGTTAAATTGGCAAGAGCCAGAAACAGAGTCTATTTCAATCAAGTTAGCACCACACAGGTGGCAAAGACACAGCCACAGAAACACAAATGCTCTTCCATTGCCCAACACTCACCCACCTCTGCAGGTGCTGCTGCTGCCATGTGCTCCTCAGGTGACAACAGGGAGGTGCAGCACTGGGGCAGGAGCAGGCCTGGCTCCTGCACCAGCACACGCCACAGGAACTCAAACCCAAAGAACCTTGATTAGCTAAACATCCCCACCAAAGTATCAGCTCCATCATATTACAGCACAATCTTTGTTCGCCCTCAAGGACAGAAAAGCTCATTTTAAAGAAAGGAGCAAAGCCTGGTGCCCTGGCAGCTCCCAATGTGGGCAACACTCAGGCTTCAGGGCAATATTTCTTTCCACTGCCAGCCTCTGTTGCTACGTGTTATGAGGAAAAAATGAATCGACTTTCTTCTCTTTTGATATAAGCAACATTAAAGCCCATTTGCTGCAACCTGCTAGGTTAGAGCCACCACTCCAAGCATTTCACCTACTGATAAACCACCACAATGAAACAGAGGTTGTACAATCCATCTCTCCAACGTATCTTGGACCCAGGACTTCACGTCTCCAGCACCAAACTCCTCCTCCAGCACGGCTGATATCCAAACAGATGGGCTACCACCAAGAGCAACATTTCTGAAGGCCATCAGCCAAATTCCCCAAAATTCAAACACATCTGATGGTCATTAGCCAATTATGCAGAACACACTGCCATTTCCTAACCCTGAAAGTTCAGCCTCCGTAAGCAGTTAAAGGTTATAACCTGAATAGGTTATTCTCGACATTTCAAAACAAAGAAGTACTGGTAATATTTTAATAACATTAAAATTTTAAAGCTAAAATATCTGCTTGCAAGTAAACTCCAATATATACCCTACCTTACAGGGACACAGAAAAGGAATGGAATAATCTATGCATTTTGCTATTAAAACAAGGAAATGTAAGATGAAATCAAAACCAAAAGTGAATAAGCAAGGGAATGTGACAGCCTCTTGTGCAGGTGCCCAAATTCTTCCCTTCTAGAAACTCCCCAGCATCTACTCGAGGGCAGTCAGTCCAACCTCCACTTCTGCTTCACACACCACAGCAAACACAACATGATCAGAATAAAGCGAGGAGAATCCGATACCCTCTATGGGGATTATCTTGATATCTAACAACTCACCCAGTCCAGCTGATTCACAGATTTACTCTAGGGGGTTTAACCTTGAAGGGGAGCGAGCAGCAGTGACAGTGGCACCCAGAGCAGACGGGGGCACCCGGAGCAGTCCTCCCGGCATCAGAAGCACCCAGCCAGGCAGGCAGGGCTCCCCACCATAGCCCTGCTATGGCCACAGTAAGGAGCACGGGGACATAAAGGCAGCAGAGAGGCCGAGCAGACAAGCGGTGACCCCGCACTGCTCTTCCGCGTAACAGATTGCATTTCCTAATAGATAAGGACATCAGCACGTGGCCACTTGTAGTGTCTACGATGGAATTTTCCACCTGGTGGGGCTGTAAGTCAGGCTGAAATGAAGCGAGATGGCCAGGAAAGGAGAATTCGGACTGTTGTAGAGGGATGAGTGTAGGGAATCATTTGCCAAAATGGCATACTGTAATTACTAAACCACTATATTATGCTTTGCCATCACTCCCTAAAGTACAGTCTTCTAAATATAGTCTGGAAAAAGAGAGAGCCTCTGTTTCTTCCCCCTACACAACATGACAGCTAAACAAAGTAGCTCTTTTTCACACATATAATAAACCTCAATTGTGCACCTCAACACTATCAATTATGGGAAAGAAATGAATAGGTCCTTTGCTATGCAGTATGTCCTGCCTTCGGTCTTTGCCACTTCTGACTTCTTGGATCCTCCAGAAACAAAGTCTGGACATAAAATACAAGGGCTGTACACTGACCTGAGCTCCTATTGCCATGTCACTTCAACCGCCAGGGCAGTCACAGTTGACATTTGGTGAACAAAATGCTTAGCCAAAGTTTGCCTTTCCCAACTGCTGGCCTAAAGCACTCCTTTCAGGACAATTAGGATGGCACAGACACGCGCAGCACGGGCTAAAGCCCCATTGTTTGGATTTCTTGTACACTCTGTTGAGTAACCTGGATAATTTTGTAAAACAGAAAGCAAAACACTGAGTTACTTATTCACTCTAAATCAGCAGGGTGTTCATGCCAAGTTAAATGCCTCCCGATTTAAAGATTTTTTTAAAATACATTAAAAACACACACACAGCTCAGTAGCTTGGGTGATAAGAATGAAAAGAAAAAAAAAAAGATTCACTCAGAGAAAGTTAAGTGTGTTTTCTCTTTAAAAAGATTAACATTGGGAGCCTGCCTTGCTCCCTATCACTGATCTGCAAGCTTCAGGTCCTCCAATACAACCTCTGAGCACTCACTACTCACTGCAGCGGTACCTAAGTGAGTACATGAGCGTGGAGCACAGGGAAGAGCACCCAAAGCCACCTGCACACAAATCATCTCCGAGGAATAACGGTTCTTGAGGAACTGCCCCAATGGCAAGCTGTTCCTACCTGAGCGGCACCCACCGTCCCAGTGGCAGAGGTTTCTTTAGCGGAGAACATAGGGAGGGGGGGTCCTGCAGGCTGTAAGGGGCACAGGTCCAGCCCGCAGCCAGCGCCAAGGTGTCCTTCCCTCCACCTTTAGTGTCACCATCACAGAGCAGCCATCATCCCCGGCGCTCGCCTCCCTTCTCCACACTGCCCGCTCTTAGTGTGTCTGCTTTCTGCCACTGTGCACCACTGCAGCTCCCACGGACGTGGGTCCCCGGCCTCTCTGCCCGCCCTGACCCCAGAGTGCCCAGGGACCTTGTCCTGCTTCATGCAGGGTCCGCTTCTGCTCAAAGCAAAAATTTCACATTGTGGAAAATAACTACTAGCTTATTTGTAAGAGGTATAAAGGTGTTAAAGCTGTCTATCCGCAGGGCCTCTCAGTAGACACGCTTTGCTCTTTGGGAGGATCCTGCTGTCAAAGCCAGATGCAGCTGCCACTGCGGGGCAGCGGGGCTCCCGCACACTCCTCAGCACCTCGCCCTCGTCCCCTCCTCTCCATCCACTCATTCCCAAGTCAAATCCTTGGGCCACCAACTCACAGAGGCACGACTGGGAGGATGCTGGAGGAGACACCACATCCAAAGCCTGCCCGAAGCCAGGACCATTCCCGAGCCCATCCTGCTCCCCAGTTTGCAGACTTAGGTCCTGCTCCCTCGCCTGCCTCATCACCCCACAGCGGAGCCCAGACACATCCCTTCTCCTCCAGCTCCCGGCTGTGTCTCCTGCTCCGCACAGCTGTTCCCTATCCCGTCTCTGCGGTTCCCGGAGTGGAGCAGGCGCCTATCGCCCCGCTCACCTGGTTCCCAAAGACGGCGAGCGAGCAGGCGGTGGAGACCTCGCGCGGCCCGAACCACACGGAGGCGATGCGCGAGGGCATGCCCAGGATGAAGACCTGCGCCACGGCGCACACCACCTGCCCCGCCACGGTGACGCCGAAGAGCTGCGGCCTCAAGCTGCCCAGCTTCACCCAGGCGCCCAGCCCGTTGAGCGCCGAGCCGGCCAGCGCGATGGGCCGCAAGCCGCGCTTGTCCAGCAGCCAGGCGACGGGGAAGAGCAGCGGGATGTAGGCGAGCATGTAGCACATGGAGAGCCAGTCGACGGCGAAGGCGCTCACGCCGTAGAAGCGCACGAAGACGTTGCTCACGCTGCCGTACTCGATCCACTGGAAGGCGTTGCACAGCGAGTAGCTGCTGAAGAGCAGCACCACGGCCCAGCGCCGCCGCGACAGGCGCACCTCGGCGCCCGCCGCCCGCTCCGACGAGCCCTCCCGCTGCCCCATGGCCGCTCGCCTCGCTCGAGCACCTGGCCGGGAGCCCCGCCCCGTCCCGCCCGCCGCGGAGGCGGGAGAGCCGCGGGGCGCCCCGAGGGGCGGAGCGGAGGCGGCGCCAACGGCCGCGGCGCCCTGAGGGGAGCCCCGAGCGACAAGCCCGAGCCGCCACCGCGAGGGCAGCGCCGCCCGAGCCCGGCCTTGGCGACGGCCCCTCTCCGTTATTCCCGGCCCCGCGAGGGTGGCGGGTGTCCCACACGAGGGAGCGGTTGGGTGACATGAGGTGATGGGCAGCGGGTACGGTGTTTTATCCACCGTTTCAGCATTTCTCCATTTCCCATCTGCAAAGTAAAGACATCCAGTGAAGAGAAAAAGCATTTCAGTGCTGGAAGCAAAGCAGCCCTGAGTGATTCTTGTTTTCATCCTCACGGGGACCTTGCAGTTAATGAATCAGCTCATCTTTTCCAATTACTGTAGCAGCCTGTCACTGTGAGAGATTACATTCCAGTAATCATTACACTTAGGATCCGTAGTTCATTTAATTGATAGGGTGTTATCTGAGCTGTAGACACATTCCTTGCCCCATGCGTTGAAACCTGGACTTGGCTGCATGCTGTTGTTAGCTCTCTTCCAGCGCTTACCAACCTGCTCAAAGTTCACTGAAAAAGTAGGTGTGATGACCCGTCTTGAGGACCTATCATGTTCCTGAAACAAGACTTTTTTGGCACAGAACCAAGAAGTGACATTTCTTTGGCCTGGATTTGCTTTGTGGGGAGAAAAAATAAATAAATAAATAAATAACCACTTTATCAAAAGTTATAAACAACAGCCTGCAAGTTACCCACTTGACTATTGCCAGGTCCAGAATCAGAGACACAGCTTTGGTGCCTCTACATCATCATATCTCATGCAAGAAAAAAAGCATAGGGCAAATTATTTCAGGGAGAGCAAATGTCACTTTAAGTGGTTCTTGCCGGATATCCTCATAGAACTCAGTTCTTGTTACCTGCTTGGTGTTTGTTTGTGGATTTTTCTTTGTTTTGTTTTCCACTTAAATTATTTGTCTCCTTCTTCCCAGCTGTGGAGTTCTCCCAGTGCAGCAGCAAAGCGGCACAGCTGGAAAAAAGCAAAACCAGTGCACCCTTCCCTGTATTGTATTTGAATATCAGACATCACCCATGGAACTCGTTATGATGCTAGAGGATAATCATAGCATAGTTCCCATAAATAACAATTGGGACAGAAAAATATAGAAGCAAGGGTTAGAAAAGTGGTTTGAGGACAAAAAGTCCATAGCAAACCAGAGTACCATCAAGCAGGGAGCCTTTTGTTCACACAAATGATGTCTCAGTGCAGTCAGAGAAGTCAATCAGTAAACCAGGAATGACTAAAACAGAGACCCCACTAAAAGCAGAGGAATGACAGCAGCACTCAGACTCTAGTGACAAGTCTGCCATGTGAATGTTGGACAAAGAAGCAACCTCGAATCTGCAAGCATTACTCGGTGACAAATTCAATTAGCCAGGGATTTTTCATATGTGCAGGCTCTCCTTTTCCCCAGAACTCTGCTCCTCTGATTTCAGGATTGTTGTGGTTTGTTTCTGACTATGAACTTTTAATCATCCTTCCATATCAGTCACCAATTTCTGGACAAACATAAACCTCCCTTCACATTTCTTATCTCCACTATTGCATTGATTTCTTCTCAGACAAACCTCTCCTCCCCCTTCCTCAAGCAACACAGCAGCTGCCTTTGGATTTCCCCTGTCACAACATCTTTATGTAAGAATCCTCAGCCACAGAGAGTTATTTTTAGCTTAGAACAACCCCATGGAGTGGGATTTAAAACAAGGAAATCTTTACATGGAGATTGTCACAAGTACTAAAAAGGTTACTGAATTCTGTAGCCAAGGTATCTGCAAATGGTGCTAGATCAGAGGCACAGCTAGGTCCCAGGTTAAATTAAACAGGCCAACGGATAGAGCCTAGCAGATCCTCAGCCTTCCCCACCAGTCTTAAGGCAGCTTTTGGAGTATTCTTATTCTATTCTATTCTTATGACCTACATGCAATTTTTTTTGTCTCATGTAAAGACTGACGAATATGCCTCCCGATGCAATCTGTCTTCTCAAAACCTGCCCGATAAATACAATCTTTAGTGATGCTGCTGGAAATGATAGCCCAGCTTTCTGATTTCTAGCAGGTGACAACAGGCCTCAATGGCAGGCAAGCAACAGCAATAATGAAAGGGTAGAAGAAATCGGTCTTGAAAGCGTAAAGAAGGCACAGCAGAAAATTATCCTGAAAAGAAGAATCCCTGGGTCCCTTTTCCCTTGCACACTGGATCAGAGTTGTAAGGAGTAGTAGCCAAAAGGGGAAGGTTGATAGGGGAAAATAGCTATCTGGGGACTTCCTGGGTTTAAGAGGATTAAAACTCAGATTCCTCCAAGCATACAGTTCCTACAGGGTGTTTGGGGGAAGCTAGGGTCCTTTGAAGTGGAAAGGGTCCAAGCCTGCAGCATCATGGGCTCACAGCACAGCGACCTGGGCGTCCGGATCTCGGCACAGCACTCGGAAGATCTCACCCGAGAAGCTCACGGGTCACTCTGTCACATGCTGACTGGTCAGACTGCGGGCTAGAAGAGGTCTGGAAAACCTTTCATAACAGACATTGCAGGGAAGTCTACGAGATCTCTGTCAATGGAGGCTGCTAAGGATAAAGTAAACATTACATCTTCAGAATGAAAAGAAAAAGAGTGGGGGGAAGCTGCCCGTCAGATTAGGCTGATAAAGGTCGGCACTGGGCGAGGGCACAGATGACAATTTAGCCCCAGTCTTAGTCCCTTTATACAGAGAGGCAAGTACTGGGAATCATTTTGTTGCAGCAGGCCAACCAGGACTCAGGATACTGGGAAAGGATCTCCCTCTCAGAGGATCTCCCACTCGCTCAGTTTCCTTTTGTTTATTATTTTTTTATTTTTTAATTTTTTAATTTTTTTTTATTTTAATCAAGCTTGCGTTTTATTTTAATCAAGCTTTTTTATTTTAATCAAGCAAGCTTTTATTTTAATCAAGCTTTTAATCAAGTGGAGGTCCACACACAGCGCACAGGGCTGGGGGGCGGTCAGGGTGCTGGACAAAGGTAGGGTTGGGTGTCCCCGTATGGAGCCAGGCAGGGAACTGTGAGCCCTCTGCTGGCACCTATAGCCTTCTACACACTGGAGCCACCAGCAAGCCATGGGCCCTCCTGTACACTTTGCAGTGCCTATAGATAGAGATTAGAGGCACAATTATTTTCATACTCTGAATCCTGGTATATTTTCTGTGTAAAAAGCTGGCCACAACTGCAGTAATGGACACCTGATTTTACAGCAGTGCAGCATGCAGGCAACATTCAAAATTATGCAAAATGACTTCCTCAATACAAAGCATGAAGGCTTAGATCTACAGTTAACCTCGAGAAGACTGCAAGCCTCATCACCACCAAAGCTGTTCAGGTGATAACTCTGAGCATCAAATCTATCCTCTTCAAAATTCAAGACCTTTCAAAAGCATAATCCTGGTTTCAGGTAAAGGAAGATAAGGAGATTTTGCTCCTTCTCGGCACATCTCACCTGCTCTCAGAGGATTTCACTGCAGACACCTTATTTGCCTCCATTTTACAGAGGACACTGTGGCATCAAGAATTAGCATGATTTGCCTGTGGCCTTGCCACAGGCAGAGCTGTTGTCCCTGCCCGGTTGTCTCACACGGCATGACCTTGTCTGTACTGGTTTGCCCAACAGCAACATGAGCTGCCATTTCTTTTCAGATCTAATCTCCCTGTACAAAACCAGGCTTTAACACACCCATGGCTTTAATGTAACCCTGTCCAGGTCAGGGATGATGTTTCTATGAATGAATCAGGCAAGCCTGAACTGCAAAGACACGTAGGACTACATGACTGAAGTGCTACCATTCTGTCAGCGTCAGCTTATAGATGCCTTCTTGTAAAACAGAAAGGAAAAAGAAAAAAAAAAAAAAGAGGGCAAAAATGGAGCAAATGCAGAGTGTGGAAATACACTTAGACTTATAGTTCCTCAGAAGATAGTTGGTTCCTCAGAAGGTCGTTGGTTAGTTCACCCTCCTTGAGACACAGGGTGGTTACAGCACCTCTGCACAGCCTTCTGCAAGCAGGTATCAGCTTGCTCTTCCCCACACTGATCTGGCTGGATGACAACCAGCTGTAATCCCAAAGCTGGGTGCTGTTGTCACCGAAAACCGGGAATAAACCTCTTAACACCAATGTAGTATTAAGAAGCAGGCATTCACTTTATTGCAGCGC
>JAVCKT010099312.1:0-10059 GCA_032273925.1 Rhynchotus rufescens | reverse complement strand
TCCTTCCTTCCTTCCTTCCTTCCTCTCTCTCCCTCTTTCTCTCTCTTTCTCTCCCTCTTTCTCTTTCTCTCTCTCTGTCTCTGTCTCTTTCTCTCTTTCTCTCTCTCTCTCTCTCTTTCTCTCTCTCTCTTTCTGTTTCTCTTTCTATTTTTTATTTCTTTTTCCAGGAACTATATAAAATCTGTTTTGCAGAAATGTCTGACTAGGCCTAATGCTATTTAAATCATAGTTGTCAAATATTTTATCAAGTTATGCTCTAAAGCGTTCAGCCATACCAAATCTCTTTGTCTTCTAATCTGTAGCTCATCTATACAGAAGACACACTTCTATCATTTCTGTCTAATACTCCATAATTTGACTTACTCCTAAGCAAAATCAGTTCAAAATAATGTCTCATAAAAGATTCAACCTACCCACTATCAATTAGAATAGCATGTTTGCAAGACTTGGTTAATTGAAAGTAGCCCAGCAGGATTACTCTGAGAAAAATGATGTATTTTCACCCTTAATACTTGTTAATTAGTAGGCCATAAAAGTTCTTACTCAGTATAAGCTCTTTGAAGCTCAAATCACCAAGATAAATTTAATTCAGCTCATTGTTCTTTCAAGTTTTAACCAGCTGAAAAGTGCTACTTCTCATTTTTTTCTATCACAATACATACTTATTCTTAATGCATATTTGCATCATCATTTGCATATCAGACATTTTTCATTGCTGCTTTATCATCCTTTTACAAATGCTATGCTTCTGTTAGAAAGAAATATATTACATTTAAAAATGTATATTTTCTGATACAAACTTTTTGCAGGAAAAAAAAGTATTCTAACACTGGTGTATTAAAAACCTCTTCCTTTCCACCACTCCACCTAAGTTTGAAACATTTTTTTTTTTTGACAAAGAGAAAAGAAAAAAGTATTTTATTCAAATTGCTGCTTTAAACTAAGCACTTCTGTAAGAGTAGAACAAGCTGGTACTCTCTAATAAGACTGACCCACATGCTGCTGTGGTGAGTCCACTTATAAAATAAAGATGTGGAGAGAGTGTAGAATTAACGTCAGCTGTATAAGAGATAATTCAACAGGTGAACAATGGAAACACTGAGGGAAGGAGAAGTAATAATACTAGCAACTAATACCAACATTAGTACTATTTACTAAGGAGATTCAAACAACTCACAGTTTTGTTCAGCAATAGACTTTCTAAAAATAGGTACTATCCTTGTAAATCTTAGCATAAATTTCCCAATATGTCTCATCTATGCTTCAACTCTAGGCTTACCTACCCATGTCTTCAAAAGGTAGACAAACCCTAAAGTGTTTTTTAACAATTAGTTGGGGAGCTCTTCCTCAAGAGTAGAACCTAGGGGTATTGAACCTTTATGATTCAGTAAGATCACATTAGCAGATCAGATTTTCTTTTTTGCACTCTCCAAGATAAGGACAGTGTTACCACCTGCTCAGACAGGCAACAGACAGGGAACCAAGCTAATATTGCATTTCCTAATGATACCTGATGCTGGTTTGCTAGTTGCTTGTTGCAATATAACTTTCTGTAGCAGTTTCACAGCACATGATAGACTGGATGAGATGAACTTATGTCTGACTGTCTGGTTCTTTTACCATAATCCCACTTCTCTGGTTAGAATTGTAATTAACCCATTGAAATTATGATAACCCATTTCCTCTGGGGAAAACATAGCATATCAGTGTGCAGAGGGTAGAGAAATGATTGCAATGAGGATCCCCAAGCTGCTTTGCTTAAGAATTTAATTTACCTCCTTCAGAGAGCTCTTTGCCAACCTTCACTTTCCTTCTCCCATTTATCAAACTGCTGAGGCAGACCATACAGAGACATTGCATTTCACAAAAACAGTTCTGGGATTGCATGCACCCTTCAGGCTGGAATATCTCTGTGTTTCCAAGAGTCTAACATCTGCCACAAGCTGAATCATCATCCTTTGGCTGCACTTGTTCTGCAGACACCTTGTAAATTATATCAACACAGTTTGCCTTCAGACTCTTCTAGGGCCTCCCAAAGTGAGCCTCACTTTGGCTGAGCTGGAAAGAAATCCCCACTTTTCTCAGCTGTAAGCTACATTTTGCCAAGATCCACAAGCTGCAACTTAGGAAGGGATGTATAAGATGGCCTTTGTGCCCTTTTGATCTCAATCCACCTGGCTCTGAGCTGTTTCCTAGTGTGACCTCAAGGCTTTTACCCGTGGAGCCAGCTGGCAATAGCCTCAAAGAGCCAATATTTATGCACTTCAGTCTGCATCTTCTGAAAGTCCTTGCCAAAGAGTCTGCTATCCAAAGACATGGACATTCTTTGACATTTGCTTGAAAACCACCCTACCAGACAGAAAAGCTAGAACAATGATAGGAGAGGCTTCCAGCAGTGGCGGCTGCTCTCAGAAGCTAATGCCTACAGGAAGAGCAAAGAGGAAGACACCATAGTAAATCTCTGCTTCCATAGAATTTCCTTATCACCATGACATAAAGATAATAAACTATATTTTATACCAAGGGTTTCAGGCAGTACTTTAATTCCTTCTGAGGCAAACAGAATTCTAGAAGAAGACAGATGGATTTTGTATCTCTCATACAGATGTTTCTCTGTTCTCCATGACTGCCTGCCATGCATACCAATACCAAGGACCTCCTGGCCATAGGAATACATCAAACTAGAAATGATGGTGCAAGAGAGACACATGAAATATATACTGAATTACTGTAATTCATCTAGCTACACATCCACAGAAGTAAAAGAGATTGATTATATCAGTGTTGCTGCTATTGCTACTCTTGGTCTATCTTGATACATTTTTTTTTTAATTTAAACTTCTAATATGAACAGAAGCTAGAAAAAAACTATAACAGCTTTTAGACTGACCATTACACAGTATCATAAATACAACCCAAATATAAGCAGTGAGACTGGAAACACTTTCCTGACATTAGATCAGAGGAAGCACCTCGCCATGTTCTGACTCCATCCCAGGTAAACGGGCTGCTCACTGATTCTAATCCATTCCCTCTGCTCAGGGTCGCCAACTGCAGAAGTTGCTCAGCATATTCCAATAGGCAATTTTTTGTCATTCACGTTTCATTCAGTTTAAAGGTCTGTATGTTTTACTTGTGTGTCTGTTTCCTCAGGCTATGTGTTTTGTTCTAATAGGAGATATTTTCTCTCCCTGCAGGTTATTCTCCACTTACACTTGTTCTCAACCATCAGAGCTAGATAGTTATGCAGATATCATCAGTACGAGATTTAGTAAAAGAATGTGTGACTTTTCTACGATATATGACCTTTTTTATTATTTATCTTTATATCACTTTCTTGAACTCTGCAAGGAAATAAAATGTTTAGCTTTATTTAGATTGTGGTTGTTCAGCAAGCTTGGACAATGAGCATCCAGATGGTATAAAGGTATATTACACATTAAGATTGTATTGCTGCAAATTAATGGTCCATCAACCTTTTACCTTGACCAGCAGTCTTTCAATGACCTCAGGTGCTTTCCAAGCTATGCTAATGGCATGTTTCTAGCTTTCTCATGGGTCCTCACGTATATTCACATTTAATTATTTTCATGCTGGTTGGCTTCATCCATGGGATGCCGTCAGCAGTGGGAAATCAGTTGGAAGTGGCAGCTAAGCACGTCTATGCGGTGCCGCCTGCTCCAGTGATGTGCTGTTGATTCCCTGTTGCTTGGCAGTGATAGTGTAAACAGTCTTACTCCACCTGGAATTGTTAGAGAATCTTGTAAACTACTGAAAAAAGGAGTATTTTTTTTTTTTTAGGAATGCCATTCTCAGCAAGATGGCAAGTCTAGCTGATAAAGATAATGCTGTTTTATCAATGCACTTCAGCTTCTCTAAGATATTTTATTTAGAGCAAGGTGGCAATAAGGTTAAAATAGAAAAACAAGGACTAAAGAAAATAAAACTGGATCAGATGCTCAAAATGTTGCTGAAAGCACTGGTATTTCATTAGGAAGTATCAACCAGAGACATTTCTAGTGTGTCTTTCTGAGAGCATTTCTCAGTTCAGTCTTATAATATTTCAATCAATAAGCTTGAAGAAAATTTAGATTTATAGTAAAAACTGTGTATAACAAAAGATGGTGGAGTTGTACATTATAGTAGTGAGTAATAATATAAAAATAATTAAAAAAAATATTTTTCTTGCAGTCCCACATTAGGTCAGATAAAGTCTAGAAACAAACTTTCCTAGTGAAGTATAGAAAAAAAAAATAAAACAGAGTTGGTCCTGCTTATGATAGCAGCAACAGTAAAGGAAGAAGAGGGTAACAGCAGAAGAGACTCTGTCACTTTTCATCCATTTTCAGGGTGAGATTGTCATTGACAAAAAAATGTAGAAATAAGAGAATGATACAAATAAATGATAGAGCTACATCATAGACCACAGGAAGGGAACAAAACTTATCTTTTGTTTAATTTTTTGTTTTTGCTCAGTAATAATTTTCAAAATTAAAAAAAAAAAGAAAAAGAGTAAGCAAACAACAACAAAAAAACCTTAAAGAATTACTGGGAGAAAGAAAATTTCCCAAATTTCCACAATTTCCCAAAGAAAATATTCCAACACTTGTATCTTGTGTAAATGTTCTGCATTATACCTATTTAATTATACTTAAAATTATAAAAATTATATATAGTTTCTCACTTTGAAATGAACTTAAGAGATTATTCTTAAAAGTAAAAAAAAAAAACAAACATGTTTTCAAAAATCATCCTGTAATCAGTAAGACATTAGGTATGTGCTAAAAAATGAACAGAAATACCACCTACGAAAAGTTTAGAAGATTCATCAAGGAGAAAAAAAAGCTGTAACTTTTCCTTCTGTTTTGAGACTATCACAAATTGTTAAATACTTACATAGTCAAAAAAAGTATTGTCTCTGGTATTCATCTAATAGCTGAATCCATGAAGTAACACACATGAAAATAATGTGCACTTCAGCATCAAACCAGAGTAAAACTCATTAAGACTAATTAACATTAATTTCCTTTAATAATTTTCATTGAAGGACATATATAATGTCTACTACACATAGTACTTTGCACAGTTTGAAAAATGTATGTCACCTTCTAACACTTCCAATGATATGCAAGAATTTCATTTAATAAGGAAACACTCTTTATCTCATGTTTTCCATTGACTAGGATTATCACTATTTTATTTATCACTATCCTAGGGAGCTTTTCTTTAGACGTTTTTGATAACTTTGTTTTGGCATTACTGTTTATCTTAAAAAGTCAACAGATCCAAATTATAAGTTAGTGATGCTATCAGAGTATCATGGAGCTGCAAGGCACCTCAGGGGGTCATTTAGACCATCCTCCTGCTCCCTCCAGCAGGATCAGCTTACATCCTTTTTGACAGATATATGTCTAACTTATTCTTAAAGTCCTGCAATGAGGGAGACTCCACAGTTGCCATAGGCAATTTATTATGCTATAACTCTCTCTCTCTCTCCCCATAGCTACATTTTGTTTCTGCCTGAATTAAATCTTCCTTGCTGCAATTGCATGCCCATTGCTTGTTTTATCCAGCATAGCTACTTGGAGCAGGCAGTTATTTTCTTTTCTGTAACAGCTTATTGTATATTTGAAGATGACTAGGCATGTTTTTTAACATGCCTATATTCATAGTGTGTTCACTACTAACCTAATTTTCCCAGATTAAGTATGATTGTATTAAAAAAACTGATAGACTAGAAATTATATACATTTATGCTTTAAAATACTATTAGTTACTCTACACAATTGCATGGTTAATGGCATATAACAGTAAAAAAATAAATTGCACTTCTATAAAAACTTTCAGTGTAAAGGTGGTAGAATAAAACATTCATTTTAGGCTTCCTTTATTAACAATATACAATCAATTAGCAATTATATACTTGTATGTTTTATCTTCTTGTAGTAAAATTAGTTATTAAAGATGTTAACACATATAAACAAAATTGATATTATTGTCCTCAATGGCTGACTTGGTGAGCTAACATAAGCTCAGGCTCAGATAGTTGCCATATATTTGTAATACACATTTCAACAAGCTGTAACAAACAGATTTTTAGGACCTAATGCAATACTGCAATTATATAATACTGCAAATGCAAAGAAATTGATGTTTGCATCAACAGAAAATGTTATTTCATATTACAATTTCTTGGTTATTAAATACAAGTCCCACAAAGCACTCAATATCCATCTATATTACTTAAGACATATTTATAATCTCTAAAAAAAAAAAAAAGCTAGAAGCTTGTGTATTTTTGTCACTTTTAGAGCAGAAAATTTCTGAAGACTGAAAAATAAGTCAAGCAGTAGAAAAGACAGATGATAAACAAAGAAATCTGAGAAGGACTGTAAGATCATAGCGCATTTAGATGCTTGTCCAGAGCTAGTCCAAACACCTAAACTAAATGCCTGGAATGCCAATCTTGTGAGAGTAGATTTCCTTGCAAGATTTAAACTACTCAATGCCTCAGAACGAGCAAAGTAAATATGAGCAGTGTATGTACTTAACCAAAGTGACCTGGAATCTTTCATTGACATCAACAAGCTTTAGCTAAGATCCATTTAAAAAAAAAAAAAAAAAAAAAAAAAGAATCTCTGTTGAATGGTTGAATGATAGGACGAGATCAAAACGCTAAGGAAGCTTACCAAATTTTATTTATTTCTTTATAATAGCATTTAGCATAGATAAAGAGACAAAGGATTCTTACAAACATACAGAAAAGGATGGAAGGATTTAAATAAAATGAAAAAAAATACTGCAGGGAAGATTTTTCCATGTCCTTGGTAATCAAAGTTCTGGAAACAGTAACTCAGTAGGGCCCTGTGAGATATGAAGCATCTCTAGAATAGCTGCTAAATCTGCCTCAGAAATCCTTTGTCCTGAAAATGCGAATATGTATAAAAGGCTCCATTAATTCAGCTTACACCATTTTCTATGTTATTGTATGGAAGTATTCATCTTTGCTATATTCTTCCTTTCTGTGTTTCCAGAGAATAGGTTGCTAAAAGATATGCCAAAGTATAAGTCAAAGTATATATGATATAAATACACTAAATATGAAGTTTATATTAACATTTATGTTTATAATTTCATATAAAAATTTTAAGGATTTTGCCTTGTTTTAGTCTTCAACAAAAAGCAGAAAGACAGGTCTATTGAAATATAAGGCAAAGTTTATACTAAAATATATACAGTCATGATCTGGAATGTAAGGTGTTTTAAGAATATATCAATATTCTTAAATAAAAAGTATAAAAAGTAAGTTTAGGAGTCTTCAGGGAAAAATATCAATTGCTATCTAAAGTTCCTTGAATTATAGGTATGGTCAAGTTACTGTGAAGCTTAGACTGATTAGATTCTTATCTTCAGGCCCAGTGGTCATACCAACAGTAACATTTAATTTCAATTAAATAAACTTTCAATGAACCGTCTATTGTGCCTGTACCTTCTTTAAAACCTTTGAAATCAATACTATGAACTAAACCTATAATACTGAATTTTAGCCCCAGGACAATCAAGAAAGGTCACGTATTTGAGATGCTTCTTTCTCACTATTTAATATGAACAAAGAAGGCATAAGCTTTTATCTGTTTGAAAAGACTCTTGGGTCAGTTTTTCAGGTATGAAAATTCATCCGTAGTTACAAAGAAAATATGTTTTTACTAATATCCAAATAGTAAAATTAATCACATCTGTCTGTAAATAAACATATTAATTGGCAGAAATTAATATCCACCTTTCAGAGGATGTATCATATTTATATTCACCTTGAAAAATAAGTGAAAATATATGTGCTTAATAAAGAAACATTTATCCAGAGCAGTGAGAGAGATCTCAGGATAGATCTCTAATAAAACAGAAACAAGCAGTCTCTTGTTTCTGCTCTCCTAAAAAACCCAAACTCTTCTAAGTAAAATAGAGATGAATTAACACAAGAGACCAGTGTAAAAAGCATCCAGAAGGAAAAGGAGAGGAAGGACAAAAGAAGTGGAAAGAATATCTATACATAAAGATCAATTATGCCTATTTCTCAATAATCTCAATACTGAGAGTAGTCCCTAAGCAGCAGTTTCTCCCTACATCTTTCTCCTTTAGCAAATTACTATTGTTTGATGAATTGCAATTTCTTATATATTTGAAGAATTTAATACCAATAATCTTTCAGAAAAAATTAACACGAATATTTTTTTTTATAATGATCACCTAGATAGCCTATGAAGGGCTATTGAAATATATGATTTGGTATAGGAAACAAATGACGTATTGAATGATTAAGAGAGACGGTTCCATAATTCTACTTCCATACATAAAGAAGAATCTAGCATTTTCGTTAGTAAGTTTAATGTCTCTATTTGCTTGTTTCTAAATACGCACAAATCAGCAAACTGGGTATGTGTTACTCAAATATCTTAATGGAAAATACATGACTGGCAAATGCTATCTGGCCACTGAGGTATGTTTTTCAGGTAGTAAGAAAAGAGTGGAGCTCCCCAGCTACAACCCCATAGGCAAGAGGATGGTGCAGGTGAGTCTATACAACTTGTTTTCACTCAGATGAACCCATTTGACAATTTTTGTATTTAAAAAAAATAAATTTATAATATTTGAAAAATCTTTCCCAAAGATTTATAATAGAAATGGGCAAGGAGTGGCCACCCAAATGCATGCCTTAGCGTTTCAGAATTGCCTTAGTGCTTCAGAATGAGATGTTAATTGTAAAGGAAATTATTCCAAAATTTATTAGATTATAAAAATATTAAAAATCATATATATTTTAACTTAGCATTATTTTTGTCTGAATTAAGAGTTTGCATGGCTGAAAACATCTGTTCTGCAATTTATGGATAATAAATTATTATAATTTATAGTGATCATCAGTTTTAGTACTGCTCAAAATGACATGTTTCGTAAAAACAATAACTGCAAAATAGAAAGATTCAGACATAAAAGTCATATCCATATGTGAAGATCTGATATCTAAATTCTTCATCTAAATACTTCATTGTCTCCTGCTGAAATGAATATGCTCAAAATTGGCCCAGTTGGACCACAGAGCTAATAAAGAGTAACACTATGGTAGACTTTTTAATACAAAACTGATTGTTCATTTTATAAAAAAAGATTCCAAGAGAAAACGATTATATTTCTACCTGCTAAAGAATCTTATTGAAAACGTTATCTTGCATTTTGAATTAGAGCAAATGATAGTATTCCTTAGGACTGATGTATCCATAGTTATTCTTGAACTTATAAAATCGTAGTGCAGTTATGTATAATGCTAGAGAGAGTTTTAGGTTATGAGATAAATGTTCTACGATAAACGAACTCCAAGATGCTTGCTGAGCTTGAAATAGTTCATGAGACTATTAGATCAAATGACTGTAAGGCTATTTTTCTTTTTTGATTAAAGATCTTTTACTAAACTCTATCATAAATGCAGCCATTTGCACTTACCATCTTTTTTTTTGTTTCCAATAAAAATATAGCAGCTGTCAGTAAAGTGTTAAAAATATTGTGCTGAAGAAAAAAAAAATAATGGAGCAGGGGGAAGCACCCTACAGCAGAGAAAATAAAGGAGTTGTAAATGAGCAAAGCTAAACTTGCATAAAAGATTTGGAAAATGAATTCTGCCTTTTACTAGAGCTCATCTTCCAATTCATTCATTCATTCATTGTTCAGTAGAGAATACTGTGTATGACTCCTAATAAGCTTTTAGTACTACCTGTGCCAGCTGAATCTTTCCCTGCTTAATACAAAACTATGGCAAAGCAATTTGCTTTGTGCAATGAAAAGGAATCAGAAGAACCCAGACAGAGAAATCCAATTTCATCTCCAGACAGCCACAGTGCTATATGCTTTCCATTTTAATGACTGACAGATTCAGTTTCTCCTTTTCCAGCATCACAGAAGAAACTAACTCTCCTGTCTAGTGAAGAATCAGTTAAAAAGACAAGTGCTTTTTTTTTTCTTTTTGTTTGTTTTTGTTTGTTTTTTTTTTCTTTTTGTTTTGGATAC
>JAVCKT010099311.1:0-10059 GCA_032273925.1 Rhynchotus rufescens | reverse complement strand
CCCAGTACTGACGCATGGGGACACCACTGACGCAGGCCTCCAACTGGACTCCGCCTCATTTATCACCACCCTCTGAGCTCTGCCATCCAGCCAGTTCTCCATCCACCTCACTGTGCACTCATCCAGTCCATACTTCTGGAGCTTTCCTATGACAATATTATGAGAGATGGTGTCTCACCCACACACCCACGGCTCTCCCCTCATCCAGCTGGCCAGTCATCCCGTCATAGAAGACTATCAGGTTCTTGTGGACAATCAGAACATACTCCTGCCATTAGTTAGTGTATAGTTGAAAAAAAGAAGTCACAAAGAGGTCTTTCATTTTCTTAATACTTTCTTTTTTCATTTGTTTTTCACCTTATGACACTTAAAAGCTAAGAGAGGGCGTGATTGTGTTCTGCAGGAGGAAAGAAAAAAGCCCCTTTAGGGCCATTCTGTAAACTTCTGAACGTGGTCTGACTGAATCTGACAGCATGGAGTGCAAGGAAGGCATGCCACTGTGCTCCAATGAGTCAAGTGGACTCATAAAACTTAAAAATTATCCCAGCTGAAGGCTTGCCAGAAGTCCCTGGGATGAATCCAGTTACTCTCTAGTAGGTAATTGAGTAGTACTAAGCACAGTGATTTTAAGAGGACAATGTGCTCTTTGGAAGTAGTAAGAGGAGCCTGGCCTTTTGTTGTACCTAGTTTTGCCCATAGTCAGAAGTTTCCTTCAATAAGGGAATGTATTTTTCAAATACTGGCAGAGGTGTACCTGTTTTAATCCACAGGAAGATGGCATGAAAAGTGAATAGGAATATATGCAAGTATAGGAAATATGAAGAATTAGGAGCATGAACAAAAGGAGACACAACCAATACTGATGAGAAAGTGATAGATATACTAATACAACTATCTACTCAGCACCATACTGTGATTTTAGGGATATATTTAGGATAGTTTTGAGGTCTATGTCAAGGGCTATACCAGATCCCTTGTGTGTAAGCAAACGAATACTTGGAGAGAAAAATACTGTGGCTTAGTTCACCCAAAATATAGCAGCCCCTCAGAAAGCTTTATTATCTAGTTCTGACCAAGAGCTAGAAATGAGTTGGCTGCATTCAGACGATTTAGAAGTTTTTAATCAAGTATCTTTGAAATAATCTACAAGTCTATAAAGAAAATAGCATTCAGTGAGGAACTGGTTCAGGTAGAAATACGTTTGTTGACTAACCATGTGTTTCACCCCTGCACATGCATGGAGTTAATAGTCAGTTGATCAGGCACAGGGAAGGATACCTGCTCTGACAAAGAGAAAAGTGCATTTTCATGCTAGTGAGACAAGATTTATATTGTCAGCAATGGCTACACCCTTGTTTAAGTCTGTTCCAGAGAGAAAGGCAATTTTTTTTTTGATTTCCCCTGAAAAGTTTTAAAAGGAAAGATTAGTTATTAAAGTTAAGAAATTATACCAAGGAAAAGTTATTGCTAGTGGATGCAGTATAAGGACTAAGATATAAAAGAAGAGGAAAACTCTTAGGATTATCTTGTGAAGAAAGCGTGCAACAAGTCAGATGGAGAAAGGAGATAAACATATCTTCAAGATTTAATCTTAGTGCAAGTAACATTAGGGCTATATCCTTTAGAAGGATTTGTAACAGTGTTACAGCTTTGGGGTGCTTTAAACAAATGTTTTTATTTGAACTGTATCTGAATCTGAATATGATAGATCTTTCAAAGTGACTAGAAAACAGTATGGCATCTCTTACCTCAAGCTGTTTAAAATCTATACCTTGAGGCGCTGGGACCCTTTGATAAGTGCTCTAACACCCTGCCACACTGCCCAGGATAAATAAGGGAGACTACATTGTAAAATAAAGTAGATAATAGATGTCTTGAACAGTTTAATGCTGCTAAGGTGATGTTATTTGTCATTTTAGAGCTCATAGGTACCTTGAGCTTTTATATTTTTTTAATTCCTAAAATTTACCACACCATCTTTAGCAAAGCTGAACAGTTTCCTTCTGCTGTCTGACATTTTAAATTCTTTTGTGGCAGCACAACAAACTATGCTGTGTTTTGGATCTCATTTTAGCAGGGTCATTTGTTCATTATGTACTCCCAATGAACACAGCTTTTAGAATATATTTTACTGGCATCATGACTGGAGCATTTTGAATAAGTCAAATATGACATTTGTAAGGCAGAAATATTTCTAGATTTTTACTCTTCCACAACACGTGTCTAAAATCTTACACAACTAACAGTAAGGAGGAATAATGGGCTACAGATTTTTCAGTATCTTTGATGGTTAAGGAGAAAATATGTCTTGGAGTCACATTGGCCTCCATGTCCTAATACGAGCTTTCCCTCGTATAATTATGTGCCTGATAATCTGTGATGTCCCGCATCTCAGCATCTGGTTATAAAATGGATAAAATGTTTTACTGGGACATAACCAAGTACTTATTTATCTTTGTGGAAAATCCTGCATATCTTCTTGAGGTTAGGAAGAATACTTCAAAATTCAATATAGGAGGGATGACACAGTTAGGAGTCACCTATCTTTAACCATAACAGAAGAGGGAAATATGTGCTTACTCTTGGCTCTCTCCAGGCATTAGACATCTGAGTATTCCCAGATCTGAATTCTTTTCTGAAATAGACTACCTAAGTCCTTTCTTCAAAATGTGGACAGGATCAACTCTTTTATTCGAAATGTATCCCTCTCTTCCCAACTACTTTTACTTAACCAAGTTGTATGAGAAAATCAGTTCTCTACTGTTCTCAAGCAGACTTGATCAAACATCTCCAGTCTCCCATTAGTGTGCAACAGCTGTTAGAATATGGGGAATACCTCTGTTGTCTCTCATGTCACTGCACAATTTATCACCAATGCAGTGTTCTTCAAACCTCTCTAAATTCTATGGTAATGAATTGCTGATCTCTCTGGTGGGGATCACTTGAAATGAAACCAGCCAACATGTAAATGTACATGGCATTTCATGGCTAAGACCTTTTGTGTTCTTTTACATTATTGGTGTAATGCTTCACTTGAAAAATAAAACCACAAAATTCTTTTCTTTGGACTTCTGTCAGACATTGAAAATACCAGAGTGGTCATGAGCATGTGAATACTCTTCTTTCTTTTCTTCACACCATCAAAGACATATCTACGTGATTTTGATGCATGATTATATTTCAGGTTTCTAAAGGTCACTAATTAGAGGTGGGATGTAGTCATAATGTGTCTGCTGTCAATGAATCCAAAACATGTATCCCAGTATACAATATTTCAGTATGCAATATCTTTCAGCAAGCAGAAATATGAAGGATAATTAGTACTATCTGTACACGTTTTCAGGGAAGAAATATATTCTGAAAATTTAACAGCAAAAATCGCAATCATTGTTCCAATATAAACAAAGATTTCAAATAATTTATTATAATGATGTCCCAAAAGCATGTTCATTTGCTACCATGATAAAATTGAAATGTGACTTTCATTTCTAATACCACGTCATACTGTCATTACTTACAGTTTAAATCAGCTTATAGTAGGTAACTAAAACATCCCTCACTAGGCAAGCTGCATAGAAATTGTCCAAAAGTGATAAAAATATGTAAACTGAAAACACAACTTTGTTTTAAGTGAAAGAAACAAAATTCCTGCAGATAATATTCTGTTCTCTGTGTGCTGGTGTCAGGAGCATAAGCCTACAGGCAGAAAAATCTTAACTATATATGACTGTTTGAAATCTTTTAAAGTTTCTGTTACTTCAAAAGTAGTGATTTCCATTGAAAAGCCAATGATGGAACCAAAAGCCACAGGCCATGTAAATTGCTTATCTATTGACTAGTCAGTAGAAAGTGCACAATTGCAAAGAGTGAATCAGTTTTGCAGGGAGACACCTTGGCTTTAACAATAATGTCAAGTGTAATTTGGGACTGAAAAAAAAGAAGTGAGTGGCTGCCTGTAGATACAATCCGACAACTCAAATATGTTTTTCAAAGTTCAAGGAGCCTAACAATAATCTATACAGGCTAATGCAACATTATCTAGCACAGAAACATGCTGGAAATGGTTCTCTCTACACAAAAATCTTTTCAGTCTCACTGATACCTATTGATAAATAATGTGGCAAACCTCTGTTTTCTTGCTTTCTTCATTTTCTAATGTATACAATTCTATTGCATGCATGATATGAGGAAATGTCTTATTTTCCAGTTGAAGAATCCAGTATATACTACTACTTTTACTATGCAGATATTTATGCCACAAAATTATAGCAGTCAACATAAAAGAAAAGGCATCAATGTGTATTTGTGCCAGACCGTCTTTCTAAAATAGGCTTTACCTTTCTTAGGCAATAAATATTTTTTATTTCATGGCTGATCAAAATAATGATACTATTAATTGATTTCAGATTGTCTTTGCTCTTTATATTCTGCCATATAGTGTCACCTCCTGCGCCTCTCCTGTCACCTCTATCAAAATACATAAGTGCTGCCTTTTATTAACAAGTATCACACCTAGTATCCCTGCACTGCCTCTGTTCCACTAATCAAGCAGACTTGTACAGTGTGTATTACCCTCTTTTGGAAAGCTAAAACAAAACACAGCTAATATATTTCTAGCTTTGGGGATGGCAATGCTTCTGGCAGCTACAGGCTTGAGAAATACCATATATAACTCAACATAATAGATAGGCTTATATGTTTTGATAGATCACTGTGTACAGTTCTGTTAAAAAAAATGAAAATATGAATCAGCATCTTTTTTTGACACCTGCCAAATTTCAAACACACATGCCTTGATTTCCTCTGAAAGAAAATCACTACTTAGGCAGTTTTGCAGTTGGAAATTATAGCTGCTATGTGATTGTACTTATTCAAGTTTGCAATAAAAGCTTGGGTTGTGGAAGATATTACACAAATATAAAATATCATTACTGATGCAGCCTAGAAAACTTCATGCCGTTATTACATGCACTAATTTTAAAATGGGAATTTCAGCTCTATCTAGCCAGATGCAACTCCTCTTCCATTATAAACTGTGGCATAATAAATTAAAAACTCCTATTCATCAGCCTGATATGGAGGAAGACAACTCTTGCCACTAGGGGTTTTCTTGCCAGTAGGTCCCATGCAGTCCTTCACTTTCCTTTCTTTCCTACTAGGTGCTGCTGGCTTTGGCCACTCTCTTACTGCAAGGATTACAAGTCTCTCATCTGGTGACACCGGTTTTCTCACTCACTTGGTCGCCTGGTCAGAGGTGTACTACAGTGGTACAGAGGTGTACTACAGTGGCAATGCCACTAGGTCGACTGAGAGAACTTAAAACTAAGACCTTGTTCTACTCCTTGAGCAGTACTATATAGCTTCAATCATGAAGCCAGGCACCTTCTCATCTTGCACTCACAAACCTCAATTGTAGTATCTATGAACTTGGTTTGGAAGACATTGAGAATCCCTCATTGAACTCAAGTCAATAGGAGCTTTGACAGCTACTCCAATGTTCCTCATGTTAGCCTTGTTGGTTTGGGCATACAAAATAAAAACTTACCTTGAGATCCACAGCAAGTATGTGATTGAGTAAGGATTCAAAATTCAGTCACTACGACTCCTCATCTCATTTGCTGCTTACATGGTCTTGCTCTCACTTCCAGCCATGAGGTAGGAGACAGAATTTACCAGCAGGAGTAGAAGAAAATGAACTTACAGAATAGTCAAGCAAATAGACCTGTGGAGGCTCAAATCACAAGCTACCAGCCACCAAATGGTGTATTTGTGCTTTGAGAAACAAAATGGATTAAGCTCAAGTAGAAATGCAGTATAGCAACAAGGAAAAGTACACACAAAAAAAGATTTTTTCAAGGCTATTATTGATAACCACCATCATTCTTTCTTGTTTTTGTTTCAAACCAAATGGATTCTAGTCATTTCAAGTGTATTGACTTGATTTCTCTCTGAATTTTGTTTTCTCTTATTGCATTCAGATGGGTTTATTATTAACACCACAAGGATTGCTCAGCAGGAAATAATGATTCATTTAATTATTATTTATTTGCCTTGATATCATGGTGTTCTAGAATTTGTTGTGGAAAGCCACTGTTCTCAAGAGCTATGGTAGGTATTTTAAGATTGCGAATCGGCGTGAACACAGACGGTTTGGACTAGCAGACCTAGACAGAAGTTTGGTAATAACAAATATTCATTTCCATTGAATAAATTTAAAACAAAATAGGCACCTCTAGGGGCTTTCCCAGTGTCCAGCCCCATAGCCGTGTTGTGTCTGAACTGCCTTGGACAGCTCAGGCCAGGAGGAGCCAGGGCACTGAAGGAGGCCCTTAAGGAGGAATGGAACCTGTCAAAAAACAGCAGTAGGTTAAGAGAAGGGTCTGCGCTAAGGGCTAAGAGTCAAAAGGTCTAAGAGGCAGAGCAATGTGTTGCTACACAAGTTGTGGAGGGCTGGCACTGCAGGGAGGCCCTGGTGAGTGTGGCAGTGAGGTGACAACCACCGTGTCTGGCCACTGCTCTTGCCTGCAAGGCAACAGACTGCAGTGAAAACATGCCAAAAGGAGGGAAACACAATGGGCAGCACACTTGCCTAAAATAAACAGAAGCTGAATTAATAAAAACTGTAAGGCTAAGGCATAAATCCATAATAACTGGTGACTCCTAGGAGGTATAAGATGTCTATCCAAAAAGCAGTCCATCATCATCAAGAGAAACCCAAGAAATGCAAGTCAATATCCAGCTTCCTTTGTGCTCCACCCGGGCATGAACAGCTCATCACTCATGAGGCACACAGGGTCACAAGCAAATCAAACACAGAAGACTAAGTACGAGCTAAATAATTTGTGTTTAAAGTATCATCTTCCCTTTCCGAAAGATCTTTTTTTTTGAGTCTTTTCATTACCTCCCTGCAGCATAAAAGCATCTCTCTAAAAAAGCTCTGCTTAAACAGTTTCATGTAGTTCTTAACCTTTTCTTTGCTCTGGGAGAGTACCTGAGTCCTTAAAGCTTGTCTATGCATGTTAGAAGATCCTTTCTCTCTTTGCAGAAGAGACATAGGAGATCATGGTCATATACAAAATGCATTAGTCAAAATTTAATTCATAAGAAATATTTCTGTGTATTTTTACAGCCAAAGAAAAGAGTTTTTTTCTTTTTTTTTTTCTCTTATGTAGTAGCGTAGGAGATAGAAATTATAACAATTTATAAGTGGGTTCAAAATCCAATGGACTTGCAAAATGTGATTTTTGAGACAATGTAAGTGATGGAAAAAGGTGAAAATCATACTTTTGCATGGCAAAATCTGTTTTTTGGTCAAAGTAGTATATTTTAGAGATATAAATCTTAAAAAACTTAAATATAGCTACTTTTTATTAAATCAGAACTATATTCATTACATATTCTTCAGTACAAGAGATCGTTATTTTAAAGACAGCAATTGGGCTTTTTTGTGCAAGGAGATTAATCTTGAGTAGAAAAGCTCTTGTGTCACACAGGAAAATTTTTCATACAAGAACTATATAATTGGTATATAAAACAATAAAATTTATAAGAGTGAAATTACTGTGCTCTCATCTAATGAGGAATATAAATGTCTATGGGAGAAACACATGCAGTATTGTTTCAGATGATGTACCATATGTGTCTAGGAGTCTCTCTCAAAAGATTTTGCTGTCCACAGGTTAGTATTCTTGAGAACATCACAAATTTTTGCTATTGCTACTTAAAAATCAATATGGGCATTTAGTTTTTAAAGTGCACTTTTGAAAGTATTGGAAACAGAGGACTATATCCTTTAAAGTGGACCGTTTAATATCTGGTTTCAATAGCAGCAGATACTTCCATGATGATTTTCTGTTTTCTTCATTTACCATTCTACCTTTTCTACACAAATGCATATTGCCACCTAACATTTGAGGAAAAATCTTGTATCTATGATGATCTAGAGAGAAAAGAAAGCAAGGTTTGGTGGTGGAGGTAAAATCTTTTATAATGCCAACTGATACCTTTGTGAAAAATAAGAATCTTCCAGGCATAAGTGGCCTCCTTAAGGTCTTGACCACAATAATTGTTTTGAGTATGTATTTAGCAATAAATCAGTAAAAATAAACTGTTATAGACCTTTTTAATTAAAGTTGAATAATAAAAAATAAAATAACAATATTCAATAAGCAGTATTATCATGTTATTTTGAAAAAGTAACTTGTCCAAAAGAATCATCCATTAAAATGATTTTTTAAAAAAAGCCTAAATTTAAAACTTCATTTTGTTTCTACGGAGGTATGAACTGATCTTGATATGAACTCTTTTGAAACTCCTCCATAACACTAGACTCTCACAAATAACTTCAAGAGGAAGACTGAAGTCTGCCTCTGGATGTTTTTGTGGGCGGTACCCACAAAAATAAATATACAGAATTCTTTATTGGCTTATATGAACAATGTAGAAGCCAATGTAAGTAAATGAAAATTTAGTGAAGTAGGTCAGAAGAAAGTCTCTAAAGGAGCCTTCTCCATCATAGCGAAAGTGAGAGTATTTGCTTGTCCTAAGTAGCTGAACTGTGGGGCATGAATCAAAATCAATCAAAATCAATCAAATGGTGAGTATAAGGAGTCATAAAGGAGCTTGCAATAAAGATTCAAATTATGGTATTTTTGCACCATCTGCTGCTTTCAAAAGCATCAAAAGATGTTCCTGTAACTTACTGTGATTCAGAGACAAATTTGTTATTAATTATAGTGAGGCTTTCTTATGCTCACTCTTAGAAAAATGTTTAAATTATATTCTTATCCTCAGGACTTCCAAGGGCAGAATAACAAGATGGATACTCAGATAATCTTCTGCTAGTCATTAAAGAGCTACTGATTAAAAGAATTTAAAAAAAAAACCCTTTTTACAGTGGAATCAATTACTTGTTTTCTTTTTAAAAGTCACTTTCTATTCTTTCTTGATAACGATAAGAGGATTCAGATTTATTATTCATGATTTTCCAAGTAGAGGATGATTTTATCTGCTTGGCGTTGGGAAGTAACACATAATATGTGTCATATAAGCAGAAAATATGAAAGAATGCAAGAGGAACTCATTTAGATACAAAAGAACTAAGTGAAAAAAAAGAATGGATTTATTTTCTCCAATGGACAGCCCACATGTATAAGACCAAAATCTAGGAAAGGTTTTGAAACTTTACAAGGAATTTTCTGGGTTCAGAGATGAATTTGAATTTCAAGGACAAAATGACTGTTGTGTGCATGGGAGATTAGAAAAGAGTTAGGAATTAAATTTTTTTTTCTAAGTCCTTAAAGTTATCAAAATTCATGTTTCTTAGTCTTTTTTAAAGGATCAAGATGAGTAAGAATATTACTGCAACCATTACCGTGACAGAAATACACATTCTCAATGTACTGATGAAGTGACATGGTAGTTCTCTGAGTCATGCATGTGGAAACTATTATCTGACTGGACCATCACAACAAGCATTTGCTTGTAAAGCAGCTCAGAGCTACTTGAATGTCTCTTGAATGTCTCTATTAGCGAGCAGAGATTCCTGTCACACTCAAACTGAGGTGTAAATGTGAAGGGCCAAAATATTCTGTCCATTATCTATCTTCTTTGACAAAAGAAGACATCTTGTTGAGCAGGGCCAACAAGACCAAGACCATGCCAACAAGACTAACCTTTCACATGACTAAGATAGGTGAAACTCTTTTTTAAATAGTATAAAACACATACTTGCTATTTCCAGGTTTAACTTTTAGACTACAAGAAGCCACAGTAACCAATCAAATCTAAGTGATAATTCGTGATAATTCATTATAAGATGTAATTATATAGCAGTGGGGGAGGAACTATATAAAAGCCTTTAAAACGCTAATTAACCTTGGGAAATAAAAAATGAAAAGTTACTGAATGTGCATCCGAAGAAATGCAGGATAAATTATGCTGCAATGTCAGCTCAGACAAAAGATTACTTTCTCTGTAAAAAGAAAGGAAAGGGAAGGGAAAGGGAAGGGAAAGGGAAGGGAAAGGGAAGGGAAAGGGAAGGGAAAGGGAAGGGAAAGG
>JAVCKT010099310.1:0-10060 GCA_032273925.1 Rhynchotus rufescens | reverse complement strand
TCTTTCTTCTTGCACAGAGAGATTTTTACTCATTCTTGACTCCCACATCAAGCAGCAAGCTTCTTCCTCAGAATTAGAGTATGTAAAGATGCTAGGAAAGGTTAAAACTTCTAATGAAGACAGCCTGTCAGCAGGATTTTCAGAAACTGCATTATCTGTGTCTGCTGTAAACACAGAAACTTCTGTGTTGCATTGCCAAATTCGGGGAAAGCAGGCTTTATTAGAACATGGCACAGCACTTAAGGCTGCTTTCCCAAGAAAACCAATTTACCCTTCACAGCCATTTAGAAAACAGCAATAAGTTAGATGTCAAAATATCAGCAAGCTGATAGAAATAACTTCTATTCAACTGTACATCCATCTACCTCAAATGTGTCTGGTGGAGAGCTGTGTAATACAGAGATCAGCTACTGTATTAAGAGAAGTGAGTGATCTGTGATACTGAAAACACGAGGGGTGGAGAGAAGGCATAAACCAATAGAACAGATGAAAAAAGTGATCAGTGTTTGTAGTTCTCAGAAATTTAGAGGAGTAATTGCTCTTTGGAACTTACTATATCAGGGAAAACAGCTGAAGTTAAGACTGTGTTCAGAATGATATTCTTGTTTAAATGTTAAGACTGCTTCAGGCCTGCTTTCTCCTTGCCTACTACTAAGCTAATGGAAATTATTTGAAATGTGTGGTCTGATGAAAAAGGGATTTTGTACAGAATCAACATATTTCTGAAATATCGCCCAAGCCTGAATTCCTTTCATTTCATTCCAGAAGCTTGAGACCAAGACCAACATTTTGAGAATTCTCATTCTGTCCCGGCAAGTAAAATGAATTTAAAAGGCACTACAAAGAAAGATTGAGGCAAATTTCAAATGTATTCTCAGTAACTCTCACATGCCAACAAGTACTGTGTTGGTTAATTGTTCCAAGAGTATATAGAAGGGATTGAAATGTCCTGTGGATTGGAAAACCAAACTACACATTTCCCTTTTCCCAACCTTTTATCCATCCATCCATCCATCCATCCATCCATCCATCCATCCATCCATCCATCCATATATATACATCCATATATATACAGACAAATCAGTTTTGTCCATAGTCCTCCATATTTTTATAGCATTGCATATTTGTTATAAATACACCTTTAGAGATCTTCAGCTTATTTAGCTTTGAATAGTTTTTAGCATCTGTAAATGAGGGCAGTTACTGCCAAACAAGCCCCCAAGATGAGTTTTACAACTCTATCAACCTTTTGTCTGGCAGACTGATCTTTCTCAAAATCCTACATATATTCTGCCAATTAAATTAGAAAAGTATTTCAGTGTTCTAGAACAATTTCTCTCTGTTGTTCTCTCAAAATATGTCAAGGTAAATAGGCAGTGCAATCTCAAAGATTGAGGGAGATGTCAGTTATTTTGAAATGTGCTCTGAAATGTCACAGTTAGCCTCTCTGTGTACCTGAAAGAGGGTAATTAAGTGTGCCACATTCTTTGCTGTACCCTGTGGCTGCAACACTCTCTAAAGTAGAAATTCTAGTGTCGTTCTTCAGATCCATGTGAATAGCCCAGTTGCTGGGTGATCAAGAATAAAGAGAGGAGATAGCTTTAGTATTTTCTCTCTATTGAGTATGCAAAGCTTGTATATACTTATGTGCATGTGTGCATACCCTCTTGGAGGAACAGTGGTTGAAGAACTGAGTTATTTCAAGGGTTATTTTGCTTTGGAGACATGGGACTTCAACATCTTTGGTTAAAACTCTCTGGACTAAAGGAAAAAGCTACCACATTTCAGCTGTTTGCTTTTTTTTTTTCTGCAAGGTTATTACCACTTTCATACCTGGGAGATGATGAAACAGTGAACAGTCTCACCTGATTTAGCAGGAGACATATCTGTCAGCCTCCAGGATTAACAGATGTCATAATCGATAGCAATCAATTCATAGGAATGAATCAACAGCAATCAATAGACATATTCATAGGAATGTAGTACTCCGTGCCACTCCTCTAATACAGAAAAAGCTCAGGGCTCAGTTTATGGCTATGCCTAGATATTGGTGTAGTGAGGGCTCCGTAGCTGTAGAATCGTCATCTTGTCCTCCTAGTTCCAAAGTTCATCAAAAAATTGTACTATTAATCATCTCTTATCAGTAGGCCACACCGTGAATCTCCCCCTATTATTTTGCCGTAGGCCAGTTCCCATTTGACTTGTAAAAACCATATAAAAGACAACTGGGAAATTTCACCACTGGACATTATAAAACTGTTTTAGTCGATTGTATTACAAATAGGATTAACTGAAACAGGGACTTACCTAAGCTGTTTCCTCCACAGCCCTGCAAGATCCGCCTCGCTCGCTTTTTGGCATCTTCTGGAAAACTTGGGCTGTCCAGCAGGTTTGGGTAAGTACACAGTGCCACTACCTAGATTGCCAAGAAAACTATGTAAATTGGCCACTGCTCAATGGTTGTTTTAAACTGGTAATATTTATATTAACTTTCCTGTGAAGTTAAGATCGTGATTACTAGCTAATTCAAAACAAAGATTATTGATGAACAGTTTGCAGGATGTTTTTTTATTTTGTTTTCTTTTGAGTTTAGTGCTTGCAGAAGTGAAGAATTATTACCAGGTTCTAAGTTCTGCTGATAACAGCACTTATAGAATTATTAACTATTTGTATTACAATTATGGTAAAGACTGGAGTCCAATTGAGCTATGCATAGTGCAAGCACAGTAAAAAGCAGTTAGTAATTAAGAAGAGGAACTGTCCACACAGCTCCATCCTCCATTCTTGGTGCATTATTAGCTCACTTTCTTGTCAAGAGATCAGGAATTTAAGTACGGAGCAGAACTGAGAAATATGATCAGATTTTAAAACCTTGGTTGCATGTTCTAATAATCTTTCCCTGAGTAATTTCTTGTTCTTACTAATTTTATGGTGTGGGAAATAATTTAAAAAAGAAGAAAGAAGAAAAACTGATTATAAAAAACATAGCAAAAGGAGAAACATGACCTAGCAGAAATAAGCTTATGAAGCAATAGGAGCCACAAAGAAAAGAATCTGGAGATCTTGTTAGAAATCAGCTTCAATTTGTTCTAATCTCAGTCTCATTTTTATGCATGCATGTGGGAAGGTGACTAAAGAGTTAGTCTGTGTGCACAGTGAATCTGAACAATAAGTCTGAGTTAATTTATAAGAAACTACTCTTTATAGCTCACTAACAAAGTTTGCTATGTGGTTCAATTTTCTAATCTCATCATCCAGCTTTGTATAACCCCTAGTTTGACATGGCTTTAGGCTGTCTTGAAACTCTCTGAGTTTAGTTTATAATTAGGGTTTTACATGTGTGTGTAAGGCATGCTCAGCAACTAGTGCAGTATTAGTTTTAAAACTTGCTTTATTGTTTGGGAACAAACATCAAAAGTGGATTCTGTTGTGCTCTTCCTTTGAACAAGTTAATCTACAAACTAGTGAAATGCACAAAGCTAGTAGCTGTACAACTAGCTGCACCTACTGCCTGCACGCAGACCTTAAAGGATGCTGTCAGACTAAGAAAGGGATTTGTTTTTTCCCTTAACCATGACCTCTTTCTTTTCTGAAGTCTGCATTATTGATAACGAATGTCCTGGCTCATAATATAGAATAAGTGATAGGGGAAAGAGGAGAGGGGAATGATCTGAAAAGCAAGGAAGGAGAATTACTACATTTAGAAAGGGGATGCAGCAAGCAAGTTACAGGAGTTCAACACAATCAAAACTTGTCATTCTTTATGAAAGAATAATTTTAAGACTAAATCTAAGGAACCATATGAACCCACAAATCAAACTCATTGTAAGGTTTTCTTGGTAATCTAATATAAAAAAACAAAACTATTTTTTCGGGAATACATGTTAGTCACAAACTACTGCGACAAGTCAGTGTCTCTGAACAAAGTATCTTATAAATGCCATAAGAACTAGAAATAATATAATATTCTTACCTGACGAAGGAAGGTGATGGGCCTCTGTCCCATTGCATGTGCATCTCCAATGTTGGCTTTAATTACTTCAGTGAAAGGTTTTTTAATTCCCTAAAAAGAGATGATGCACAATGTACTGTTCGTGTTGAACTAGGAGAAAAAGATTTTTTTTTGATATCTATTAAATAGCTATTATGAAACAGTGCATAAACTCAGCACAGCTAGAATGTTCTAGTAAAGCTTAATGCATTTCTTATACAATACTGCCAGTACATTTTAATGCTTTCCAGAAATCCTGCAGACTATGACACATTTTTAAATGAGCCCTTTTTTTTTTTTTTTTTTTCCCTGCTAGCTACAAATGAGAGATTGACTTGCCTGGAAACTATACATGTGAGGAAGACAAGATGAAAGAAACTCATTTTAAATTGTCAGTATAAAAGCAACTTGTTTGATGCACCTGAGAGAGGGAGGGATGAGCAAAGAAGGCAGAAAGATTTGAGAAATCCAACAACAAAAGAAGCCTCAGAACTTTACATTCTTTTTAGAGTTTGTTTATTCAGTGCCTGCTTATTTTCTGACTATACTAGATGTCCATTATATAATGACCCTACTTTTACACATACAGATCTGTCATACTGAGGTTTCTTATGGTAAACAGCAGAAATGCTAAATAATCTCCCATTATATGAAAAATATTTCATATCTTTCTCCCAATAAGATTACCTGAAAGTAAAAGCCAACAATACGAGAAGAATAAGTGAGCTAGGTAAGGGCAAATTTATAACTTTTAGAAGTTATACTTAAGAGATTGTAGGAGAAGCTTCTAGTAGTGATACAGTATTTTCATATGTATTATAACCTGAAAATAGTAGTTTTCTGTACAGAAAAGTACATTAAGGCAAGATCTGTTTCACTGCAGAAGACTAAAGAGTCTTTGACCAAGTCAGCAACGTGCTTATGCTCTGAGACCATTTGAGACCCTGACAAGCAAGAAAACCTACAGGAGGAGCTAGGCCACTGGGATTGTTGCTTTCCCTAGTGATAAAGATGTTTCCGTGCTACATATATATGTGTTTGTACATGTATTTATATGTATATGTAAAGAGCTCATTTGATATTTATGTGGCAGTAGGCTTTGCAGGTGCTCTGGAGGCAGACTGATGGGCTTGGAGCTGTCCTGTGCCTGTGATGTTCCTAAGCAGGCGGAGATCTGGGAAGGAAGAAGCTTGCAGGACAGGAACCCTGCTAACAAGCCCTGGAGCAGTAAGTGCTAGATCGATAGTCAATTCTACTGAGGCTGTGAGCCACATGAAGGAGAGCAGAACAGCTCCCAGCCCTACAAACAGCCACTCACTCCTATAGGCTTCTGACTTCAGTGGTGCCAGACGCTGTCTTTAACAAGTTTCATCTTGGGAACAAAACCAATCTTCTGCCATTTTTTTTGAAATTATTAGCAAAGGGAATAACTCTGATACTCATTTTTTAAGCTAAAGATGAGAAAGACATTAGGACGTACATCAAGAGATAGAAAAATTCATTAAATATTTTAGTTGCTCTCTTTTTGAGAACAAAAGGACTTTAATAGCATAAAGGAATCCTCCTAGTTTTGGAATTTATCCCCTTGGAGATTTGTTCTTTCTGCAGTTACTGCTGCTATTCTTTTTTTCTCAGAGGAACTGCAGTCTTTTTTTGTGAAATAAAAGACCTCAGAAACCTGAAGTAAGTCAGGCAAGATTATTCTAACAACTCTATCAGTGTTCTAGGCATTGGAAGTTACAGGATTTTCATACATGAACCTGAATTCTTCTGTGTGTGGTTAATACAAATCTTGATGCAGGAGATTTCAAAGACAAGTCCTCAGTTTTTATACAGGCTTGTGTTATTTCAATGTGGGAATGGTGATAGGTAGAGATTTGATAGCAGTTCCCTTAAGGAGACTATGAAAATGCAAAATACTTTTAAACACAGAAAAGCAACACAATGTTTCAGCTGTTTATGCATTTCAGCCCAATCCTGGCTGTCCCTCACTGTTTCACTTTCATTGCCTTTTCTTTGTGCCTCCTCTCAAGGCTTATCTGGCTAAAACATCACACTTCGAAACAGTTTCCTTAGCATAAGCAAGGCCTGGGTTTGCCACAGCTTGCAGAGCTGGCAAAAACAAACATTTCAGCATAGCTGAGATACATGCTGTAGTAGCCAGGTTGCTTGTTTGCTTCTCCCTGTCCCTTAAAAGCTCAAGAAAACATGTCCCGGAGGTCCTTAACTAATAGGGACATGAAGGTCTGAATTAGCAATCCAATGTTTTTATTAAACCAGCTAACAGCTGCAAAGTCAACCTGACCTGCTTACCGCAGAATGAGGCTTTGAGTTTGTGTTATGAATGTGCAATTCAAGCTGACATGAACTGTTGCTGAGAGGAAGGAGAAGGCAAATTCTGGATTTTGACTTGAAAGAGCAGTGATGCCTCTCATGCTCCCAAGTATTGGATGAGAAAATGCATGGTCTCGTTAGTATTGGTAGATCGCATTCAGGGATTACAAAACAAGAGCTGTCCTCAGGTCACTTCTGGCATCTTACACACTGTTCAAAGTACATTTCCCTTCAAAAATACGCCTATATGAATAAACCCCTACATTTTAGCATTACTGTGAATGACAGAAACAACCGTTCTGTCTTAATGAGGGCAAAAGCTCTTGCCTGGGAGATACTTTCTAACTGTGCATTCCGTCACGTATTCAAAGCAGAAAATTATAGGATGGCGACTTACGCTTAACATCTTTCATTACTGAGCATGCCAGTCAATCATGTGTCATTTCTTTTTGGCATATCCCGTTATATTTCTGCATGTCATTGTGTAAGTTGTGTTATATCTTTCCACAGATCTGAGGGACATATTTACAAGTTTTGATTCTAAGACAGAAATCTTACTATTGCATGTAAAAGCCTGAAGAATTAGTGAACAATCTCTACTATCTTTTAACCCAAATACTCTGTCAGAGGAAGCCTAAAATTATTGCTGTTTAAGTAAGGGGGAGTTGGGTGGTTTTATTATCTAAACAGAGAAATGAAGGGAGTAAAGAAAAAAATTGATTTAGAGTCAGTTGCATTAAGATGAATAAAGAAATTCATTTGTGTACATTATGTGATTTTGGAGTTATCACTTCACTATTCCTACAGTGGGACAGAGGCCTCAACCCAAACATAAATTGCTGTATACTACACATGCCACCTTTCTGAGGTGTTACAGTTTAGAAATTAGTTTAATTCTTTGCCCTCCAGCAGAGAATATGACTTATTTATTGGTACTAGAAATAAATGGTTATTATTAGAAATTCACGGTCACAGTTATCAAGAAACCATGTAGAGAAGTGAAGTGTAGACATGGCTTGTTCTTCTTTCCAAGTACAGTGCTTCCAGCTCTCCTAAAATTCGAACTTGGCATGGGAATCGCACACAATATTGTTTGACTCCGAGTGGGAATTACATTACGGATCCTCACAGAAGCCCATTCTGATCCCCATCTTTCTTCTGCAGGCCCAGGCGGGCTGCTCGCCCTGTGCCGTGCCGCTGGAAGCACCGTCCCTGCGTGGGAGGTGAGTCAATGGTGTCCTAGCTCTGTTGTCTGTGGGGCATCCTACTGTTAGTTCCAGTTCCATTTCTTGGTTTCCAGTTAAAAGCCTAGAGTTGGCAATTCTTTCAGGCAGAAGCTCTGTTAGCTTTTACTCAAATAAGTAATTTTTGACTAAAAATGCAGTAGATCAAAATCTTGATTTTTCAACTAGATGAATACAAGCCAAGGGCCAACACAACCTAGGCAGTCCAAGCACAGCGTGTCCCCTCTGCACCCCTGAGCAATCCATCTTTTTCTGCTTTAGTAGAGCATTCTAAGTTGCTACTTATATTGGCCTAATGCTGAGCATATTACTTAAGAGATTGAAATGAATGCCTTGGTTTTATTTACTTTTTAAAGAATTATTCCCTATATTACCCGAAGACTTCTAAAGTAACATTTTAGTCCTTATTTGTGTGCATTGTGAAGTTACAGCTCCCATAGGAATCATTCACAGTTAACATACAAAAGAGGCAAACGCCAGGGAAAATGTGAGCGGAATTGCCATTCAGAAAGTGAGGCAACAAAACTCGGCCACGCGGCAAAAGCTTAGGCTGCGCAGAGGGCCTCAGGTAGCTGTTTTGTAACCTGCATAGCCAGCTGTATGCAGTTGCACAAGTAACTATGTGCAACTAAGTTGAACCAAGTTAAACAGGGAGGGCCTCTGCTGTCTCTGATTAAACAAGGTCTGCTCTTATTTGCTTTTAGTTTGCATAGAAACAAATGGCCCAGAGGCATCTTTGTAGAGCAGATACTGGCTCTGCCCCTCCTGCTACCACCAGCCAGCAGGGCCCTTCCCTGCTGGGCACATGCAGGGTTCCTGCACATCACATGGTTGTTACTGCACATCCCCTTGGCTGTCAGGGAAAAGCAGTGACGAAGCCAGATGTGTTTCTGGGGCCATCACCCCCTTGACAGCCGCCTCAGCCTCTTCTCCTTGTCTGTCTGTGTTATTTCTGCAGGCTGCATTAGTTCAGCTCGTGCTCTCTGAGCTAAGGTTTAGAGAGATGAAAGTTGTCCAGTTTTAGTTAAAAACAAGAAAAAAAAAAAAAAACCTTAATTGAGCTAGTATATAGAGGTAAAATATAGACCAAAAAAAAAAAAAAAAAAATAACATTTAAGTTACAAGGTATGGGTCTCACATGCTAAATACTGCTCCAGGCTGTATATTTTCCCAGACAGTCTGGTTAAAAAATAAGGAATAATTTTATTTTTCCATAGAGCAGCATAGAGGAATGAACAACCTGAGTGGTGCAGCAAGAAAAGACTCTGTTTCAGCGGCTTCCCAAAGTTGATTACAGCATTCCCTGCAGATGCATTTACTCAGCGGTAAGATCCTCCTCCTTCCCTTGCCAACAGAGACATATTTTTGTTCGCTTCAGTTGCCCTGGCCAGAGCTGGGATAGCCTTGTGTCCGTGTGCGTTGGCAGCTCAAAATATTCCATGAGGCTAGTTTAAGAAAACAGCTTTTCAAATGGACAGTGCCACATGAGCAGACACAAAATTGCCATAACAGTATTTTAACAGAGCAGCTGGCAGGGACTTTCTCCTGCAGTTTTTGAGGAGTGCACAGGAGATGGTTGCCCCTGCCTCTGACTCAGCTGGTATATGAAGGAAGCCTGGGAGCAGGGAGGAGTCCATAAGGATCAGGTTGTGTTTGTTTTGTCAAGCACTGTCTCCTGCCCACTGACGTTAACCTGAAAACAAACAGGCTCGGGGAGGGCGCCGGGAGGTTTTATGTTCTGGTCCTGGTGAATTCTCCTTCTAGGGGATGGAGCTGCTGGATAAAGTGATGAGACCTTTGTAAACATCTTCCAAGGCAAAATTCAAAACAAGTAGTTTGAAGAAACCTCTCTCCCTATGCTATAAGTTTTAAGTGCAGTTCTGTAAAGCGGCACTTTTAAATAGTGGAGTTGGATGTATTGATGCATATAGCCCAGTGAGTAGAAAACACACTTCACCTCTGAAAAGAGGGGAAGCTGGCAGCACAAAAAGGGGAAAAACCCTCTTCTCTTTAGCATTGCTCTCACACTTGTTTTATTCAAAGCACTTTGCACATGTTGCCTAACCAAATTTGCCTTGCTTCGTCTCTGATTACCTATTGGCAAGACTTCCTAACCCAGGGGAGGAAGGGAACAGTACCTGAAATCCTACGTAGTTCTGCCAGGTGCTTTATTGTAAAGAAAACTAACTAAATAAGCCCATTCTCATGCTTACCTGAGAAGTGGGGATGTAGAAACAGAAAAATAAAGGCAGAATCACTATATATACACTTTTGTTAAATTTAACACATAAGTAATACGGGGAAAAATGAATGGCAGAAATGCAGGCACTGGGGTAGTGGGTGGATTTCTTGTTTTTCCCTGCATCTGTGTTGGTCCAGAGGCTCAGCCCGTGGGCTCTGGCCTCGGGGCCGGGTCCCGCAGCGCTGACCGCGGCCGCCGGGGCTGCCGCCCGTGTCCCGGAGCGGCGGGGGCGGCCGGGCAGCGCCCGTG
>JAVCKT010099309.1:0-10060 GCA_032273925.1 Rhynchotus rufescens | reverse complement strand
AGCAGGGCTCCATACAGAGCGTGTCCAAGCAGCAAAGAGCCTGGGGGGAACCACCCTCTGACCTTCTCCTCATGGCTACTGGGAGGCTTCAAGTGCAAAACAAAGCGGGCCCAACTCTCCAGGGTTAAACTGGAGCCCTATACAGTCTAGGAGCAGGCCATCTGCATTAAAGGTTTAGGTGAAAATGGTGTTAATTTAAGCATATGTAGCTTGTTGCAGGATACTTGTAGTTATTAATCAAGACTGTTGGCTAATGGGGACTCACAGGACAGTAGTGGTTTTCCGGGCACAGGTCACAGCTCTCCATGCCCGGCTGTAGCTGGTATTTCCCTGCCTCGCAGGGCCTGCAGCTGCTGTCGTTGGGACCTTTGAACATACCTGAACAGCAGATAAGCACAAAATTAAAATGTGGGACTGAATCCTCGGGCCTTTGCAAGCACACAGGGATGATTTCTCTTTGAAAGTCAGGTGGGGAAGGACATCAGCTGCTGCTTGTGCATCGCAGAGGCTGAGCCTGGGCTTTGCTCCTTGCTCAGAGGCAAAGGGGAGGGAGGTGCAGGGGAAGAGGGAAGAAGGACGATGTGGTTTTAGGTCTGGTGAACAGAGCAAGTTTCAGGAGGTATTTTGGGTAGTGCGAGGTGGGTTTAGGACCAAACTGTGGCTCTGAAACAAAGCTATTGCTGGAGGCCAGCGAGACGTCATACTCCCTAGCTCTGGACCCAAGCACCTTGGAGCTCTTTGGAGCTGGCTGAGTGGAATTCAAAGCACAGACCCCTCCTCAGGGCTTTGCAAGGACAAGGGGTCACCAAATCCACGGGTGTCACAGTGACTACTGCTGCTTTGCACGGTTAACACCCCTGGACATGCAGGCTCTCTGGCACGGGCGGCTGCTGCTTTGGGCAGCAGGGAGACGAGGCGGCTCCTCGTGCCCCACACCGAGCGCCCCTTGGCTGGGCTCTGCAGCAGCTGGGGCACCCGCTGCCCCCCGGCCCCCTGCCCCAACCCACAGCCAGCAGCAGGGGCAGGAACGCAGCCCTCCCCATGGCTCCTTACCTGGGGGGCAGGCCGTGCATTCCCGGGCCGCCCAGCCGAGCGCCTCCTTCCCGCCGGGACAGGCCTGGCACGCGGGGCAGCTGCTGGTGCTTGGGGAGGAGGCACAAAGCAGGAGTGTGAGCAGCCCCAGCCCAGCCCCATTGCAGCCCCCAGGGTGCTCCCCATGCCACGAGCCCAGCCCCGCTTCCCACATTCCCGTCCCTCCACAGACTTGACTGGAAACTCTCCGTGGATGCTCAGGAGAGACAGACACGCAGCGCAGCTGGTTCAGCAGAGCCCCACTGGGTAACGTGGCACAAGCAAGCACCAGGCAAGATCAGAAGGAGGGTAAATATTCAGAGATCAGTTCATCTGCTGTGAATTTAAACATGCCCCCCTAGCACAGGCATCCTCAGCCTGCAGGGCCACCTCGAGGTTGCACCCAGCTGGGGAGCCCCTTCTCCGTGAGGAAGCTGACCACAGCCAGGACAGCTCAGCTGCTGCCTCCTGCATATCCTGAGGATACACAAACTGTCAGCTAGACCTGGAGCCATAAACACGCCAGTGACTCCAGCTAAATCAGTGTCCATCGTTAGCCTGTTCAGGGCAGCTGAGCTGAACTCTGCTGCGAAGCACCTGGACCCCCTCTGCATCCAACCACTCGTGGGACAGGTGAAGGCTGGTGAGACTGCTCCCAGAACAGCCGAATGAGCCCCCAAAGCCCCTCCTAGCTCACACAAAGCTGTACCTGTTGGCTCTGTCCCACCCCCTGCCCCATCTCCCTCCCCCGTGGACACAGCAGCTTCAGCTGCTCAGCTGGGGAGTCAGAGCAACTTTATGTTTGCTGCTACAACGGGTCTTCACAGCTCAGTGACAGCTACCAGCAGGAAGACACCTGGCCCATAGACCTCTGCAGGCCCCATGGATTTCTTACTTGCAAAACGATCCAGGCGGGCATGGCAGGCAGGAAGTGGCATTTTGCTGCGAGCTGAAATACCCTGGAAAAGAAGAGAGCAAAGTGTCAGGATCTTCCCTCCGCTGTCCCCATCCCCACCCCGCGACCACAACCACGACAAGTGACGTTGGTTGCTGAAAGGCACCCGAGTCAGCCCTGCGAAGCAGGGCAGCATTTCACAGCTGCCTCCAGGACACTCCTGTTTGCTCACCAAAGGCCCCAGGTGTTTCCTTAGTGGAGACAGACACCGGGGAGGAAGCAGAGGAGGAGGCGCCTGTCACCTCATGACTGTGCAGGCTCTCCACCAGGAGCTCCACGCGGGATGCTTCCCGCACCAGGAGGCAGCGCTGGTGCTCAGGAGCACAAGTAGTATTAGTTTGCTGCAGATGGGAACATGACGGGGCAAGAGACGATCGTTAAACTATCCTAGGTCTCAAGCTGATCAACACGGGCCTCTGGTAATTCCCAAGGCTGCTTTTCCCTCTTTTTAATCGAAAGGAACTGGAGAGTTTCCCCTTATCCTCGTCCTGAAAGCATATGCTGCCTTCCATTTCTGGTTAATTTACACCCGTGAAAAGCAGAACTAAAGCAGAAAATACCAGAGCAGAGAGTCCGCCTTACCCAGAAAGGGCCTCTCTTTGAGCACAGGGAACACAGTATTCCCACTGGACACAAGTGCTCTGCACAGAACAGTTGTGTGGGATTTGCTATTCCAGCACACATGAATCTTTCATCCCCCTTCTTGCAGGAACCAGCTCCCATTACCACAGGAATGTAGGAGCAAGAGGAGGAGATCCTGCAGGGAACACCCAGCGCCCCAGGGCAATGGGAATTACAACCTGCCCTCTGCAGAGGTGCCCTAAGGCGGCAGCTCGGGTTATTCCCCTTGTTCAATGTGCCCTGCAGAGGGTGGAAGCGGAAAGCTCACTGCCTTGATTTTGTTGCTTAAAAGCCCCTCACAATAACCTCTATAACACCGAGCACCCCTGATGGCAGCACAGTGGGGCTTCGTCCTGCCTGGGTGCTTCTTTAGCCCAGCAGAACAGGCTGTTTCTCCAGCAGAAATTCTCTTTCAGCCCTTAGAGACAGACGTTCAGAAATTTCCTTTGTGTTTCTCCTACATAAGAACATCATCCTGCCCACAAACCCAGCTGCACTTGGGCTACACTCTGTGCTCACATCCTACCGCTTCCTCATGCTACCAAAGAAGCTTCAGGAAGACCAATCGTTAATGAATCCAGCAAAGCCCAGGTCTTCAACTTCCCAAATCCACAACAAATTAATTCCCATTTCTGCTCCCTGCCCAGCCCTCCGAGACAAGGCCACACAGCCCTTTTACCTCCCTTCACTCCCCCCTTTTTTCCACGTAGCAAGGAGCAGGGGCGAGCGCAGGCTCCTACCGTCGTCGGGAAACGTCCCTGGTCCACAAGGTCCACACGTGGTGACGTTCACCCCGCCGCAGCCCGCGGGCTCCAGGCGGGAGGTGAGGAACGGCGGCGCCGACGGGACGCGGGGAGACGTCCTCGCGGCCGCAGGGGAGGACGGGGCGCCGGTGGGCACACGAGAGGCGCTCGCACTGCCAGAATCGCGCGCCGTAGCCTCTGGGATGGTGGAAACACCTGGAGCTGGCGTTGCCACGCTTGGATCGGCAGACGGGGCTCCTGGGGACGCAGCAGGGTTTGGTGCAGTGGATGCAGCTCCAGTCGGGAGCGTCGCAGCAGAAAGTGGGGGTGCGGAGGCTGAGGACACAGTCCTGTTGGGAGGCACCAGTGTCGAGGCTACAGGGGCTCGGGTGGCCACTGAACTGGGAGGCTCTGGTGTTGAGGCAACAGGGAGCTTCACCGTGGTCGTCTGGCTTAAAACAACACCTAATAGAAGACAAAAAATATTGTTAGTTGCTGAGTTATCTTCTCACTTTAATAGAAGTTTCTCATTGGGGTTCAACCAACTGCTTGACTCGGGAGTCTCCTTCCCTGATGTCCAGAAAGCCTCTCTGCCAGATCTGATTGCGAGTAACACAGAAACCAGGGAATCGACATCACTGGCAGCATCCCAACATCACTGGCACATGAGAGAGGTATCGGGAATAAATGAGAAGATCTCCGAGGTGACCCTCTGAGGGTCATGTTGCAAACATCTGACTCTCCTAGATAAAAGGTTATGAAAATGACTCAAAACCCTTGATTTTGCTAGCAGCAGCTGTTCCAGACATGTGATAACCTGATTTAGGATGCCTGTCAAGTAGCTAGCTGTTTTTTTTTCTTATCTCAGTTAAAGGGATCATGAGAAAAAAGCCATGGGGTTGGGATTTTAAGCTGCTCTGCGGATCCAAGGACCAGAAGGGAACTTGCCTGCAGGCCTCTGCTTCCTTCAGTTCCGTGAAGCCTCCTCTCCCACGCAGCAGCATTTCTTCTCAGCTGAAGCTGGAAAGCTGTAATCTTGTAATAAACTAACATGGCTCTAGGGGCTGCAAGGGAGAAAGCGGCTGGCGCGAGAAGGGTGAGGACATCACCACCCTGCAACCCAAGTTGGCTGGCAACCAACCATTAAGCTTCTCACAAAACTGGGCTGCTGAATAAAAGAGTTCTTACAAATGTGCAGTCACACGAGAACAGCTCCTTCAGAGCGCTTTCCTGTGCATTTTCCAGCTCCTTTGCACTTAACGAAGAACACAGCATTTCCATAACTACTCAGCAGAGGAGCACAAAGCTGTCCGGACCACCTCCAGATCTTGTGGCCACGGCCTCCAAAATGGATACTGAATTTGGCTTGGACCTTTTGCTACCCATTTGTCTGCAACAGGTTCAAGACTGGACAAGTTGCAGCCACTCGTGCTGGTCCTTGCGAGGAGACCAGCTCTGCCCACAACAACTTGGTCCAGGGCTCAGATATGAGATTACCCTTTCTGGGGTCACCTGCCTTAAGAGCCAAAGTCAATCGCTTTCCTTTTCTCATACCTGTGTGAAGTTGAGTCAGTTCCTTTTTATTTATTAAAGCAATCTCAAAGCAAACACTGGCAGTAACTTCAGGACACCACGAAGTTCTCTGGGCTGCTCAGAAGGACCATGATGGTCACAACATCCCACCTCCCACATGGCAACCAGACCCCAGCATCTGCTCAGCTGTCAGACAGAGACAGTGGTGGAGATTTAAATATTTTGGAGAAAGCTGTGTGAATATATATATATACATATATTTATTTTTGTATATATATATTTATATATTTATATTTTTATATATATTTTCATCAATATTATTTTTCAGTTGAAAGATGTCACTTCATTAAGCAACAACTTCATAAAGTGACATCATAAAGATGTCACTTCATAAATAATCATTGTTCATTTATTGGGTTTTGGTGGTAAATTACGGTTCTGTTAAGATGGACTTTTTTAAATAGTAAAATATTAAAGAAAAATATTTTTCAAAATCGTTATTGAAAAGTTACTTGCAGAACTGCAGTAGCCATCTCAAGAATGAAAAGACAAATACTTCATCAATTCACATAAACAACTTGTGAAAAAAGATGTAGTGAGACTGGGTCGAATTAGTTTGGGACATTTAGTGAACGTGGGTGATGCCTTATTTTGTTATAGTATCACAACTGTGAAAACCCAGCACCTGACCTGCTCAGGGACATCTGTTTTCTCTCCTGCGCTTACACTGTCCACACCACGAGCACCCCTGTGGCTTTCTAGAGGCTTTTAACCTTTCTAAGGGGCCCTGCATCAACAAAGAAATCTCCACAGAGACTCGGGGCTGGGTGTTTTTGCGTTGGCGTGGCACTAGATTTCGGCTGAAGACCCTTGAGGGCTCTCCAGGTGGTTTCTGAGGAGCTCCTTGGGTCAACGTGACCCAAGGGCGCGAGGCGGCCGAGGCCGCAGACCTACCCAGCAGGGCTGTCCGACACACACACAGCACGAGGGGATGAAAGCAGCCAGGAAGGGGCACATGTGCCTCGTTTTCCCTCATAATCCCAAATACCCCCAAGCACAGGGAGGCAGGGGAGCATCCTGCTCCTTCCTCCATCAGGCCCCAGAACGGCCAGGGCAGCCCCTCCATTTGCAGCACCCTTTTTCTCCCCCGTCCTCCTCCCCAGAGCAAGCTCTGGCATCCGCCCCGCTCGTCCCACTTCAGACACTGCAGAGCTGAAGGTTCAACCGCAGGTTTCCTCTGGGGGGTTCCGTGTGGGCAAAGCCGGGCGGCTTTCCCGGCGCCTTAGGGCTTCTCCGGGGACTCACCTGCGAGCCAGGCCGCAGCCAGGCCCCAGAGCGGCGCGCAGGGCCGGGCGCTCATCCTCGCCCTCGGAGCAGCGCGGCTCGTCACGAGGCAGCGCCGCGGCCGCTCTCCCGGCCCCGCTGCTCCTTCTGCTCCGTTTTCGTGCCCGAAGTCGTCACCTGACTCCGATCATGCGGCTCACTCAAATCACACACTCGCACCCAACCAAGGGGAGTTACACTCACAGACTGTGACAGGTTGTGGGGAGAAGTTAGCAGCTTTCCAGAGTGCGATGCAAACTAAAACGTCCAGCAGAAGAAAAATCCAACCCCTCTTTTTTTGTTGTTGTTGTTGCTGTTGTTGCCGTCTTGTTTCGCGTTGCACAGAAGTACCTGCAGGAGAAGCGCCCCGGAGGAAACATGGGGTTCAGCGTAGGGGTGCAGGCGAGTCGCACCAAGATCCTCAGGCCTGGCAGCTGGCCAGGCCCCCCTGATCTCCTCAAGAGACAAGACTTCATTTCTCGACATCCAGGATTTCCTGAAAGGAGAAAAACAAGATGAAAAATAACCCAAGAACCCACGGTTCAAAGCAGCTCCTGCTAATTGTGGTGTAAACAAAACTCACCCTCGGGGCAGTTCAGAGCATTCCCAATTAGCACTCCCAAGATGTCAAACCTGATAATTCTGGTCAGAACAGCTGGATGTAAGTTATTTAATCCTGACGATGATTTGGAGACAGAAGTGTTGCATTCAGGGAGGTCCCGTCCCCTTTTCCATGTCTCTTTGCTGGTGACTGCTCTCGCCTGTTCACTTGCTCCCCGGGGTTCCAGCCCCTCATTTTTCCTGTTGAGATGTTTGCACATCGCTCTCAGGGCACTGCTCTCTTGTTACGAGATCACAGCTGCAGAGATTTTGATGAATCCTTCCCTTCCACCCTCTGGGGACCCTCACTTGGCCTTGGCCTTTGACATCCCTGGTTTAGGTTGGTCAGAGCTAGGTGGCTTCCAGTATCAAAGAGGCTCTCAACCTGCATTGCTTACAGCTTAAGCACAATGCCAGATATGGATATACATCCCTCAGCCCCAGCAACTCTGCAGTTCTGCACTAGTAGCTCCTCATGGAGACACTGCTTTTATACTCCAGGCAAGGCACTTTCAGAGGTCTGACCTCACCCTGCAGGCAGGCGAGCTTTCAGTGACACACTTCTTACCTCGATTTTATGAGTCTTACAAGTTTCTGTGCTGGGATTTTGATTCCTTTCCACATCTGTCTTCATAAGTGACTGATCTGTTACACGGAGCTGCATGGGGCCGTCCAGTTCTTCCTTGCCTCTTGAAAATAGAAAAGCTGCACACCTCTTAGCTCAGCTGGTGGGATGAGGACCTGCAGTGGTGGGCAGTATCTGCAGAGAAAGCATCACAGAATGAAGCAGCTCTTTGCTAGCCCGTGTAAGTTATCAGTTATGAAACCGAGACTAGAAAACCAGCTGGGGAGCTGGGGAAGAAGCATCTGTGCAGAGGTCGTGCAGACGAAGCACTATCAGCTACTACCCTATCAAATGAAGCTTATTCCACCAGAGAAGTAGATGATGGCAGATGAGTCCTCAGATGAGCTGAGCCCAGCCGAGAGGCGAGGAGAGGCAGGCTGGCACTTCCCAGTTGCTTTGAACAACTGACTGTTTGAAATACAGCCCTGGCAGAAACTAAGTCTGAAGCAGCTTCAGCACCAGGAAGTGCAAATAATTTATAAACTTGGGGCTTGCCTTGGCTTGTCTCCATTGAGATTAAATGCTTTTCCTGCTTGGTTCACTGAACAGAAGCAGCACAGGCAATCGAATGGGGTCCCAGTCCGGTGCAAGGCCCTTCTCAGCCCCGTTGCTCTTCTCCATGCTGTGAAGCTCATGTCCCCAAACCAGGCAGGCACCACTGTCCTCGCTGCGGGGCTCAGACTGCTGGTTCCTTCCTGAGCAGAGGCTTTGATGTTTTCTCCAGAAATGCAGCTTTCTGCATTAAGCATGCCAGCGCGTTGTACCAACTTGTGCAGTTGGCCCAGCCTAGTAAAGCGGGTCACAAGCATTTGAGAGGGGGACCAGAAGCGATAGCTATGCAGGTATTACAACACCCCAGCACTGTGCATCAGTTTGGTGAAAACCAGCAGGGAGGTGGACTCTCAACTAACTGATGTGAAGCTAGTTACTGGTTTAACAAGAGAGCAGAGTCTCTCAAGCGCTGCCCTCCTCGGCAATGGAAGCGTGAGCTGCCACCACCCACCCCAGCCAGCCTGGCTCTTGTTAACTGGGATGTGATGGGAGCGAGGGGAGAAATCCTAGGTGAGGTCTCATCATAGTGAGGGTGGTAAAACAGAGGAATGCAAGAAGCAAGAGTAGACTGCCACACCTACTGCTCTGAAAATGGTAACAGCCATTGGGAGAAGCTGTAAGGTCAAGTCAACCAACCACCAGCAAGAAAAAGCACTAAATTAAAGGAAGAATTGCTATTCCTGTGGGTTTTTTTTTTCCTGAGGCTCTTTAGTTATCCTGCACTCACCACTGTCCCCACGAGGATCCTAGACTTGGTGGACACTTGCTGAGATGCCTATGAGGCCATGCCCCAAGCTGCGCAGGACCCACACAACCACATTGTCCCCAGGGCACTGGGGGAGCCTGTGGGCCTCGCTCTACTGCATGTTGAGGTTACAGCTGCTGCCCTTCAGCAGTCCTGCTGAAGTTCCTGTCTTGCACCCCAGCACTGGGCTGCTACCAGTGTGGGGCCACCTGCAAGATTATCAGATATGAGGCTAAAGCGTCAGCTGTTTTGGCAAGTGCTTTTACTAGAGAAAACTACATTTTCTCCAAGCAATGCAGCATCCAAGCTTACTGCAGTGATACTCCAATCTGCCTCTGTAAAGGGAGGTATAAGGTATCTGCTGATACCTTTCCTTCTCTGCAGAGGGAAAAAGCACATGCCTGAGAGCCACGGGAGGCATTATCCTCGTTTTTTTTAATCTGGAAAACATTTGGGAATCTAAAGCATCCATTTCATATGCGAGGTCTTTTTATGAACAAGGACACAAACTGACTGTTGCAGAGTAGTGCAGAAATTCAGAATTTTGGAACGCAGGTCATGCAGTCAATCTGCAAGTCAGCAGTGTAGAGTCACTTGTGACCATACTCCAAAGCCTCATTTGTAGCTTACCTGCAGAACAGTATGGAGCATAGGCAGCAGTTGAGCTTCTCAGTCACTCAACCCTTTGCTACAGAAGTAGGACCAGAGTCCCTGCAACTGGGAGTCTCTCACTCTTGATCTCAATGAGCGGGGAGGCAACCACTAGGAAATTGCTTCATTTCAGATGAGGAGAAAATTCTGCCACGCTGAGCACGCAGCTGGGTTCAGTATGAGGAGGACAGAGGATCCAAGACATTTCTATGCAGGTAAGAAAGAACAAAAAGCAAAGCAAAGCTGTCGAGACTCACAGGACTTTACACAAGCCATGATTTTTTGTGTGTGCCCTGAACAGGGACACGAAAATCTGTACCTGCCCCGACTGCCACATGATGGCACCACCAACTTTAGAGAGGGAAGACGCAACTGCTTCAGCAAGGAAAGGGAAGACGGGGAAAACGCAAAACAAAACAGCCACTGATATGTTCTTCCAGTCAATACTTTGTTTTCCTTTCCCTTTCTCTCTTCAAACTGCATCAACAAAAGCAAATGGAAAAATGAAACAAATGGAAGCAGAACTGTAGGTAATAAAGAGCTATGAAAATCACTCTGAAAAATACCTCAAAACTCTTTTTTAAAGATGCCTGTCTTTCAGGCTTAGAGAGAATTAAAAGAGAATAAGGAGTGACAAAAAG
>JAVCKT010099308.1:0-10060 GCA_032273925.1 Rhynchotus rufescens | reverse complement strand
TCCCGTCCCTTCCCTTCCCTTCCCTTCCCTTCCCTTCCCTTCCCTTCCCTTCCCTTCCCTTCCCTTCCCTTCCCTTCTTGCTTTGACACAGCTTTACCTCAGCTGCATGTCACAGTCACAGCTCCCTCAAATTCTTCTTAGCGTCCTTCTGTGCTCTTGCCATACAGCTTGCAGACAGCCCTGCATGCTGGGTTCATGTTGCCTAAGATGAAAAGAGTGCTTTTAAAACATACTGAACCTGTTACCATCTTTTAAATTGCTTAGCTATTTTTAAATGACAATTAATGTACCTTTTCTCTTAGAAAAGAGAAAGCATTCACCAGATGCTAAACATGATCCAGTTCTCTAAGTGAATCTATATATCTTTAATAAAGAGAGGAAAGGTGAGCAATCATATCTTACCTGTCTACTCACAGAGACTTCCAGAATGTGCACGTGCACATTAAAGCAGCTTGCTGTTATTTTAGCTTACTCTTGCATTGAAATTAGATGACCAGAACTAAGAGAGTTGAGAACTTTTCATGTAGCACTGGGGAGCAAAAGCCAGAGAGGAACAAACTGGGTATTGTGAAGGTAGAAATGGAGCTGTCAAAGTTTGGGAAAACCAGTCCTATATTAGTTTGCCAATAGCAGTCTCACTCACAATTACTTTTAAGCAATTGAGACAAATAAGAATGAAAATAATTTTAAAAGCAGTTTAAGATGGCCTGAAATGCATTGACCATGCATGGATCATGCATTCCACATCAAAATTATGTAAACTTTTATTTTGTTATAAGAAGTCAATAGCTGTCTAACCTGCTTGAGTTTATGGGATGATGATGAGCAAAATTTAGTAAGAAATCTTGAGATCAAGGTTTACTCCCCAAGTCTCTGTTCCCATGGGCACTTGAGCTACCTGTGTGCACTGAAACAAAGGTCTAGATTCCCAAAGGACTTGTTGATAGAAAAAACCAGAGGCTTCAGCAGGTCGCAGATTATTTAACTTTAGCCCTCAGTCTCTGATGACCATTAGCCATTTTGCAACATTTCTTACCCTTTGTGGCAAATAAATGAGAGGGCACAAATATAGCTGTTAGGCCTTAGGCGTCTGTTTTCATGGTCTCTTTTTCACAATAAGAACACCAAAAATGCAAAGCATTTTTCTTCTGAAAATCTAGCTGTGATTTTCAAGCTGATAAATAAGCCTAGGTTTTCTGATCACATTGATCTCTTGAGCTTCTTAGTATAATTCTATGGTACTTTCTCTTTGTCATCTTATCATGTCAATGTCTGAGGTAACATATTGAGACATACAGTTAATACATCAACAGGATGTTTTCCAACAAGGTATTAAAACCAATAAGGGAATAGATTTTATTCATTGCCTGCAAAGTCCTTCCTTCCTTCCCACTTAAAGTCAGTTCTCTATGAGCACTGTAAGAAGACAGGTCCTTCCATGGTCCAAAAAGTGCCTGATGCTTTTCACTGAGGAATGTGCTTAGGTGTTTCATGCCTGTGTCTTCAGGGCTTCCTTTATGCTCCTTAACATCAGAAACATGAGATGGTTACTACAGTATACAGGTACCTTCCATCCCACATTCTTACAGCATGAAAACTTTCACAATCATCCTTTCTTGCAGAAAATCATCGTAATGCTGAAGATATAAGCTGGCTGTTCCATGTGGACCAACAAGCTGGATACTTAAATTGCATTGAGTTTGTTTCATTCTCAAGACTCAGTGATTTCAGTTCATGGCATGAATGTGAAGTCAAACTTACACCTTATGTTTCTGGTAAACAGCTAAACTCTAGAATTTTTGTTTTCTCTTTTTTTTTCATAAACACTCCGTGCTCAGTGCCATGGAATTTCCAATGTAAAGTTACAAGGAAACACTCACACGGAAAATTACCTTAATGATTAAAACTCAACGAAACGGAAGCCTTTGGGCATGCAATATCATTCAAACTGACAGTATAAAAATGTTTGACCTGATCTGTCACATTACTACACTCAGCATCCATTTATGACAATCTGACTTCATCCCATCAGACAGCTTCTCATGCTTGAAGAGCTGTTGGGAAGTCCTGTGTTGGCTCTGTAGGTATTTAGCCCGTGGTGTTGAAAGAGTGGTTCTTAACAGCAGACGCAGCTCTTCAGCTGAAAAAATAAAAATTACATAATAATAATAATAATATAAGATTCACAAAACTAAGAATATTTAAGTTCCTTATATGTTTATGACAGCTTGGTAGAAAAAGCACATTTTTAAAGGTATCGTAGGTCTAGATGCCTATTATATGTCAGATCTGAACCCTATTGACTTTCCTTAGAAAAAACAAACTTTACGGAGTGCTGACTCTGTTAGCATTCTCTTAGCGTTAGCATTATTGTTAGAGTTACTGAGTCACCGAAACTGCCACTTGCAATAAATATTTAGAAGTGAGAAAAAATTATTCACCTCAGGTCTGAGTGATGGGCTTAAAGAACATATCTTTTCCATCTCCAGGTGACTACCTTGCCAAAAGTTCACACTTAGACATATGGGGGCAAAAGAACACTACGGCTGCTCTGGTACATCATGTTTTCCCCTGAGCCACTTTGCTGCTACCTTCCTAGGAATTTATTTTATGGAACTCCCATTCCCCCACACTCCGTCCTTGCCCACCTATCTCCTAATCAAAACAGATTATTTGATTCTATTGTGTTTTATCAAATGGAGCAACTGGTCTATGAGCTTCACAAGGCTCAAAATATGCAGAAATGCAGTGCCTCTCCTGAGTTCCTGAGCCTTCCCAGTCAGAGTTAAGGTTGAGTAAGCTATCAAAGAACTGCTCTTGCTCTTCCAGACAGGCAGAAAAAACAGCAGATCCTACAGCTTTCAGGATGCTTCAGGAGTCCATGTCAGGATCTTTGAAAGGATTGCAAGATTTTCAGCATTTGTCACAAAAAAGCAAGATGTAGCAGTATCCAAACTTCCAGCTGTAACTGTTGAGTATTTTAACAGTATTTGGGATATCTGTCTGCCATGTCAGGGTAAAACTTAGTTGTGTAGTAAAGGATCGCAAAGGAGCTCTGATAGATGAGAAGCCTGGAAAAGACCTCTGTGGTAGTTCACTTTTTCACCCTGGTAGTCTCTGCTAGTGGTCACTAAGTCTGGTAAATTGTAATGAGGACTACAGCTATGACCATCATCATCGCAGCCTCCCTCTGGCTCACTCATGGGCACAAGTCATCCGCAGTGACACAGCCACTGGCCTTCATTGTATCTGGGCATGTCCCAGCACCAAAGGCAAGGATGGACTTTGTCTGGAGGACAAAATCTGGCCCTGCCTCAAGAAAGTGGCCTTTATTCTGGAGTGATGAAATATGCTGCTGAGCTCAGGGGCTAGGTGTGACTCTTAGATTTAGATTAGATTTATTAGCTACAGCTCTTGCTTGGAAAAAAGAAGAAAGGAAGGAAGGGAGCAAGGGAGGTAGCAAGGACCCAATGGCACATTGGTTCAGATCAGCAGAAAACATGACAACAATGTTTATTTGCCGCCCTGCTAAGTTTCTGATTAGTGAAATGGACCTTTCCATTAGTTGGTGTACAATAGACAAATACAGCCTCATTTTTCATCTGTGTATCTGTGTTAATAAAATGCTAGTCTTTCCCACCTACAAGTGGTCAGGTGGAGAACTGACACTCAGCACATTTTAAACTCTAGTGAGTAAGGAGGCTAACTGATACTTAACTGTACTTATTTTTACAATCTGGGAAAAAGAAAAAAGAAAAAACAAGAAAGCTATGCATCCAATCGGAAAGATAGGTAGCTAGCAGCACTGGTGATTAGTCTTATAGTTGTAAATGAGTTAGTGATATACTTACACATATATGGTCTCAAAGCCTGATTCCCATGACAGGAATATTCTCTCCAATCTACTTTTATTCACAGCTAAAATATATGAATTATGCCCTTATAGTGAATTCGGAATTTGATAAATAAATAGCTATAAAGTTCTAGGCATTTTGTGCTGATCTCTCTCTTTCCAAAAACAGGGTAACCAGGCTTGACTGGTCTCCAGATATGAAATAACTCTGGGGAAGGTCGCAGTGTTTATAGTAAGGAGAAGTGGTCAGCCTAATTGACTACAGAGACTGAAATGTAAAGCCTTTCAAAAATGGATTGCATAAATCATATTTTTTCACAACAGGTGCTTGCTGTTTCATACCTGCTAGCTCAGCACTTCTTTCCTTCTCCCTTGAGGGAGATTTAAGAAATGAATAGAGAATAAGTCTCTGTCTATCCATACAGAAACAAGTCAGCACTTGAAACAAAAGCCCACTTGCTTGCTTCCTTACTTGATATCACTAGGGCATACATTTGCCTTCTTCAGCACTTTCTACAGTTGTCTTGTCTCTTCTCAAACAGAAATGCCTGCATAGTATCTGGATAAAAGTTCAAAAATGTCTTGAAAATGGAGAGAAGGAGGAGGGCTAAAAGTGTTTGATTGTTGAACCCCATTATCTTGTTTAAATCTGCTATAAAGTCTGGGTGTTAGTCTTAGTTCCAGTACTAATTTAAAATTTCCTTACTCTCTTTCTTTAGCAGTGGTTACTACCTGTGGTGTTTTGTGCTTAAATCCACCTGGAATAGAGATTCCCTACCCAAGGACTTCGCAGTAAGCTAGAGTCCAAGAAACTGCACCCATTAGAAAAAAAAATATAGGCACTGAGGAATATATAACAATTAGGCTAAGTTAAGATGAGTGATTAGATAAAGAAGGCACATGAAAAGTGGAAGTTAAGAGAAAATGAAGGCGGCAAAAGAGTGGGTGTAAAACAAAACTAAAGCAGAGCTTCAGGTGACCCTGTGGAGCTTTGTTGAGGTTGTAGAGAAAGAATGGAGAACTAAATGCAGGAAAGGCCTCTAGACATGGCAAGGGCCTTTTCAAGCAGATCTTTAGCAAAGCAGAAAAGGCATAGGTAAAGATGTCTCTTCTGCTCTTCTTAAGACTAGACTAATGTGAAAAGCTTCCCGTAGAGATGTTGTTCTGATTAGTCCAAAATAGAAGCAAACATGCTGGTAGACTTCTTGTCAGTTCAGGTTTTTCAGGTCGCCAGAGTGAGTTTTTTTTTACTTTTTAATTATTTTCTTTTTTCAGGAAATATTTTGGTTTCAAAATATGTCATCTTCTGATAAAGTACTCACAGCTGCATCTCCAATATGAGGTGTCCATTGCATTTCATGCCAAGCTTTCTTTGAGCTGGAAGTGAAAGTAAGATATGAATCCCCGGGCCTACTTTGTGTAATTGGGCACTACCACACTTTTTGAGCAAAAAAATCTTGCTTTGAAAAATCTGCAGCAAATGGTACTTTAGAGGAATCAGGTTGTACACAACATTTACTATAATTATAGAGCTTATGCTGAAGGAAATGAAATGAATTTGCTAATATCTCAGTTCTTCCCCAGCTGATAAATACCAGGGGAAGAATCCAATGATAATTGCTGGAAATATAGACACCAGCAGCCCAAAGAAAGAAAGAGAGAGAGAGAATACATAATCAAAATCAATATGGCAAAATCAACATTGCACTTGCCAAGAGACATATTTATTCAAGGAAAACAGCCAAGGGAATATGACAGCCAGTCAGGACTTATTTTTCAATTTTCTTTTAGTGCAAGTATATCCTTTTAATACAAGTATACCCTTGCCCTCCAGAATGGAAATGCCCAGACCACTGAAGCTAACTAAAACTGGCTCTGGGAGCAGAGTTCTCAGTTTCATTTCTCAACACAGTAAATACACACTAGCAAACGTACCTGAGTAAATCAGGTTATGCTCTGGACTTGTGGCAAATATAAAAAGAGTAAAAATGTAGAAGCTCTTTTTCTTCCACAGTGCCACCAACAGATAAAATCAAATAACTGAAGTTTTAAAACAGTTGAGGTTTCTGCCAAGTGATTTTCTTACTAAAATATCCTTTATGACATATTATGGAATCATTTCTAAAAGTCAAGTGTGTAATTAAGCCTTTTGGTTTGTTGCATCCTTTCAGTCCTTCAATCTTCTTTTATGATATATATCCTAAAAATCCATGAAGGATTCAACGAGATGGTCCATTTCCAGCACAACCTACTTGTTATTTAACCTCCCATCACTAACACAATTGTCCTCCTAAAAAGCAGGAAAACATGTTATCATGAAATCACATTTTTATAAGCTTGTTACTAAATAATTGAACAGTCCAGCTGCTACAAAGTAACAATTAGGTATAGATATGAAATTCTGCATCACATTTTGCATCCAAATATTGGAGGAAGAAGTGAAGAGAAATAATTTTATTTGTTTTCATGATTAAAATTCCGGAAAGCCCATCATACAGTAGCACAGATGAGATAGAATTAACATTGCTTAAAGTGACAAAACAAATCGTACTTAAAACCCCAAACAAATGCAACCATAAAACTGCAGTGCTGATAACACCATGCAATTGTACAGAAACCACAGCCTATTAATGCTGCAATTTAACACATGCTTTGTTAAAGGCTACCATTATTTTTATTAATATATAATGTCAGTATATTTCAGTGCAGTAGGTTTCAAAACTGTGTGAAACAAAATGGGTCGTCAAGAACATGTTTTGCGTAGGGCTGGTCAGGACAAAAAATCAAAGGTCTGGAAGTATTTTGGAAAAAAATCAAGTAACAACTCTACAATCACAAAATCCCAGGACAGGAAGAATAAGCAGATAAATAAACAGATCCTTTTTTTGCCATTCCCATGCATAGAAAAGCAGGGCATCATGACATAAGCTTATACAAGTCCCTTATTTTATTCTTGTATGAAATGACTGGAATGAAAGCAAGAGTCAGACCCAGGAAAGTCCTTTGGGAATAAAGAACTAGCTTAAACAGGATGGAATAACCGAGAGAGGGGAGAGTTTTCCCTTCTCCCTCGTACCAGTGGTAGTATAGTACTTGCACAGTAGAACTCTCAAGTTAAACGGGCTGTGCCAAACCCGGCTTGGGCCAAAGATTGGCTCTGCATGGTGAGCAGAGAGGGCTGAACCTGGCCCTTCAGCTGGAAAATATATGTCTTCAGGAAAAATTTTAAAGCACATGGTGTGTTTTGTGCGCCAAACAAACAATGGTGATTTATAATGAAGACAAGGAAAATGAGGAAAAATGAGTGTCACAAGCTAAAAAATAGTTAGACTTTTAAAGCTAAAAGTCTGAAAACTACCTTATCCTGATCAAAAATTGGAAAAGAATGATTCCCAAAAGAGTTTTTTCCTCTAATCTTTTTCAAACCACTCAAACAGTAACTAGTGTGATGCTGCTCTTCTGTTAAATGATTTTAAAGAGCTTTATCACTCTGCTGAATCTTAGCAACCAAATTTACCTCAGATCTAGCACTTATAAACAAACCAGAATTTGCCACTTCTATGAAAACTATGTTTTTTAGAGGCTGCTACAACTGGCAAGTGGCACCAATACCTATTTTCTATCTTGATTCTTTACCTTTTACAGAAGTACACAGCTTTCTTCTCTTGAATTTCTACTTGCAATTTTGCTTTGCATATCATTTTATTTGCTTTTACCTTATACAAATCAAATACAGAAGTTTCATTTGGGGTAAAACATGTGTGGATTAGATGGCATCTTAAGTTTAACCGTTGTCTCGTCTCTTCTGGTTTTAAAAGAGGTCCACTGCCTCGGGTGATTCATTCACTTCAAAAGAGGAGAAAAATCCCTGATTGTTATTCTTTTCCTGAAGACTAAACTGAGGTCAAATCAGTTATACTAATAGGAAGAGAAAGCTCAAGGCTAGAGATCAAATATGAATTTTGTTTTATTTCAAAAAAAAAAAGTGCATTTCTATTCTTCAGTCAAGACTGTTTGATTTTCAAACCTACAATAAACCTACCTTCAGTAGAAATTTTACTCTCAGCTGAGCTTTTGGGTTTTCACCAGACTGCACTGAATGAGAGCACAGACTTCAGAGATGATCTGTTTTCTGAAACTACTCTGGTCACTGCTTTTGGGGGAATTGTGACTGGACAAGAATGCTTATCCTAAAATGTACAGTCCCAATTAGGGCTGTAATCTGTAACTGAAAGCTTTCTTCAGAGAACTGACAGGCAAAGGAATCAAGCATCTCCTGCTGAGCTGCTGAGAGAGGTTAATGCGACCAAGTTTATTACAGTAGTAGCCTCCTACATGGAGAAAATATACTGAACTGCCTATACCAGGCAACTTGCTATGTTTGGTATTACTTCTGGTTGTTGTTGTTCTGCACAGTAAAATTTAATCTAAAGCCAAAGCCTGACAGAGATACCAAGAGGTATAAATTCTTCTTTAGGGTAATTATGTAGTCTGCCCCATTTACACTTGAATAGTCAAAAATAAATAAATAAAAATAGGCTCAAGGAACTCAAAGCAAGAAATTGGTTAGATTTATAAAATCTAGCTATTTGAGAAATGGAAATGATAATAGTGAACAGAGAAATTTTTAAAAAGATCCTGGAAGAGCAGAGATTGGATTCTGACCTTTGGGGGTTGCATGGGGAAAGGCATAGGAAAAAAAATCAAGTTCCTTCTTCTCCAGATCCCAAAGAAGTCAAATATCTCCCACCTCATTAGCACACCAATTGTACTGTGACTTTCTGAGAAAGTTTTTGACAGTTTTTGGAGACATACAGAGGTTATAAAGATAGCAGCACTGCTTCCACAATTGTACAATATACATACATTTCTCCAGTAACTGATCCTTTTAAGAGTCATTCTGTTTTAAAATGGGATTGAACTTCCTTAATTCACAACTCAAAGCTGAAAGGCATTGTATTTTCAGTAACAAGTACTTCTCATGTCATCCTCATTTATCTGTCACAGACAGCATTAACATCAGTCCAAATTAAAGGACGTTTTCCAACACTGCCTTAAATAATGTGCCTTTTTTGTTGCTGTTGTTTTAGCTACTAGTTTCAGGATTGGGAACTTAAATCACAATTCTTTGAAGTGTCTTTTCTTGCTCAGAATTGCTAGATTTGATTCTTTTCTCCCATGGGTCAAAACTGTGGGGTGGATCTCTCCTCCCCAAGTTAAGCGAGCAATGTGTCAGTTGCCTAGGAGTTTCATTTGCCTTTGGGCACTCGTTCTTGTCATCAGCTATAAAGACATTGCTACATCGCTTGTAGGCTTGTTTATTTTTAGAAGGATATTGACAGCTTGAAAGCTCTTCAGGGGAAAATATATAGCCAGGAAGTAATGTTAAATACGACTATATCCTTTCTCAAGTTTCCTGAGTTTGCCATGTTTTTGGCACCTACACAGCTTTCTCAGGTTTGCAGACAGCTGTGGCTGTGCTGGTCCTCAAAAAAAAGATGGAAAATGAATTATTAATAATATGGATATCTTCAGTTTGTGTCTGAGTTTCTTTCTACCTGTCTGTGCGGCATAAGTAATTGTGCACTGGTCAGTGAATAACACTACCAGTGAGATGAGCTAGGTTTTCTAAGTTATAGTGCAACTGTCTTTAAAAACTTTGAGCTTACAAAAAGTAAATACGCAATTTATGCTGGTCCTGCATTTTGTCCCTCTGTCCCTCTCCCAGCCCCTTTTGGTCCTTAAATGACAAAGTACTGTATTAAATAAAAATAGACAATCCAAACATAAAAGTTATAGTGCACTTTTATGAAGCAGTTCCTCCTACATGCAAACACTTCAAGTTAACAGTGTTTGTAGTATAAAAGATTAAAAACAATTGTTTTCAATTTATATGAAATAATTTAAAAGATTCCATGAACTTCTGCAGTACGGATAAGAAACAAGAATTAAAAAGCAAGATCACCTTGTGGTCTTACCTTATTGCTTGTTCATTCAGCAAATCTAAAAGAAAATGACATTTTTCTTTTAAAAGAAAATAAGAAAAGCTTTTTTCTTTTCTAAAAAGCTTTTTTCTTTTCTAAAAGAAAAACACAAAACAGCTTTGTTTTTTTTTTTGAAACTCTTTAGCACCTCTTCAGGACAAAATTCTTCTCTATTCTTTTCTTTAGCCAAATTTATGAGGTCACTGACATTTTCCACAAATAT
>JAVCKT010099307.1:0-10063 GCA_032273925.1 Rhynchotus rufescens | reverse complement strand
TTTGGTGTAAAGTGTGGATTTATTAGTATAAACATTTAAAACTTTGAGTATTTAGGTGACAAAACATTCATAAAGTGTAACTTGGGGGGAAAGATAGAAAGAAAAGAGTTTTTTACACTTGTAAATTTTCTGCTGCAGGTTTACTAATTTCTTACTTTTTTGACGTTTTCACATATTTGGAGTTTATTTTCAACATGTGATCTTCTATTTTAGGATAGTAAGTTTTTTAAAAAATGACATGTTATGGGCAGCTACTGTATAGTTGAAGTTGCCAAAGTAGTCTGTTCAAACATTCAGCTTATACTTATCAGAAATGTTTATCTTAAATTTTTTAATTTTTTTTTTCTTTAATCACTAATTCTTAAGAAGTTATAATGAAATGATTCACTTTAATTAAATGAAAAGTGATACTGGTGAGGAAATAATAAAGTATAAAGAGGATAAAATATATTTAAAATTAAATCTGGTGTAATATTGTGGGGAATATCAGTAATGTGGGGTTTAAAACTGAAGCTATCAAAGAAATGTCTTTTCATTTATAGCAGTGTTATAGTATGCTTTTTGAATGTGGCAATATATTTAACTAGTATGAAAGTGCCTTGCTCTCCCCGAGCCCTAATCTGTGATATCATGGGATCATTATTTCTGCATCCAAGATGAAAAGACTCCATTTTTTTACAGGTTGGTGTTCCAGTTATGGTTTCTTCATCTCCTCTGACCAGTTATCTTTTTTTCTGAATCTGATTTTTCTGAAGTGTATGGCTTATTGTGGTTTTAATGTTTTTTCCTGTTTGTTTATTTGTTTGTTTTGTTTGTTTTTGAGGGGGGATGCTATTTGGTGAGGAATTTGAAATTTTAAAAGGAACTGATCAAAACTACAGTTCTATGGTAATGACTCTAACTCCCTTTTACTAAGTACTTGTGTAGAATTAATGTATGATAGAGGTTCTTACATGTGTGAAAGGGCTTTTTTTTATGTCGTGTCAAAGTTCCTTTTTTTGCTGATGAAAATATCTTGAGTACAACCATCAAAGAGGATGGAAGTGATTATAAAAGTAAAAACAACAATGAACCTTTTGGGAGGGATACAGCTTTGATCTAAATGTAGCTCTAGTAATAATTGTAATTTTTTATACTTGATCCTGCTTCCAGTGGCTTAAGAGGTGACTCCTGAGTATTCACACACAACTGTACTTTCTCTATTGAAGACATCACGACAAGATCCTTAACTACCAGGAGACAGAATTTAGGCAAGATGAATCTCACAGTCGGTGAAATTCTTAAATGAATACAGTCAGGAGATTAATCTACAGTATTTTTGATATTTTCATATTACGTTACAGTCTTATATCTAGAGCCAAATATATGACAAAAATATAATACTACAAAAACTTTCCTGCAGCACAGGAAGCTCCAGCTGAATTTAAGGAAAAGTATGAGGGTGACAGAGCCCTGGCACAGGCTGCCCAGGGAGGTTGTGGAGTCTTCCTTCTCTGGAGGTCTTCAAAACCCGCCTGGATGACACCCCGTGCTCTGGGTGTCCCTGCTGGAGCAGGGGGTTGGACTAGATGATCTTTAGAAGTCCCTTCCAACCTCAACCATTCTATGAATCTGTGTGATTCAGAAATTGAGAAAAATAAAGCCTAGGTAAATAAATACTTAAGGAAAGCTCTTTGTTTTTTCCCCTTCTCCAGGATCAATTTATCAAACATCCCTTTTCCTGGCTTCCTAATCTCAAATCCTCCCGATTTTGTCACATGCTACTCATTCCCTTCCAATCCCTCTGGTGAGACAGTGGGCAGCACAGGAAACTGTTAGCTAAGAAAACTGAAGGTTTATTTCTAGAAGCCATTCCAGTCCTGAGGAAAAAGTGCTCAGCCAACACTGGCAGTACTTCCACGTCCCTTCTCCCATCTTTGTCCTTTCTCCCCAGTTCATCTTACAGTGGATGCACAAGACGTCAGTAAAGCAGTCAGAGGAAACATGTGCTGTGGGATCTTGGGGCAGAAGCCACATAAAATAAAACAGGGTCATGCTCACACCAGAAGCTGGTATCAGTGAAAGGAGATTGTTGATGTGGTAGGCAAGGTGGGCCAAACTGACGTGTATAAATGTGTTCTGTGGAAATAAAATAGAAGATAGGTATTAGATTACTTCTAGTTGTGCCTACTCAATAGACATGACAAGGAAGGGAACGGGAAGAGATATTGAGAAAGGACTGCAGGTTCAAATGGGTAACAGATGAAGGCAATGAGGTAAATTTGAAGTCAACAGCATCCATATTATCAGCAGTTGGGCTGGAGAACTTCCGCAGTATATTTAGGATGGTTAAAGCTGACTCAAGGAAAATCGTCAGATTTGTGAAAAATATTTATTGAATATACATATATTTAACCAGGGCTCAAGAACTTGCTATGCTGTAATAACTGGAGTAGAAAAAATCCCCGTCTTGTTTACATTCTTTTTCTTAGGCACCGCACTTGGAGAGAGGATGCTGGGTTAGAGGGGTGTTTTGTCTGAGCTAATGCAACTGTTTCTGTGTTCCTATTTATTCAAAAGGAGCATTAACAAGGAAATGGGATATACTAATCCTGAGATGAGTGAGATGAAGGAAGATGATGTAAATAATTCAATATGCATACAAGCATAACTATTTTTGAAGACGTGTAGGAACCACAAGTCAGGTGTAACTTTAGGCCGGGTGGAATCACGATTGAGGCCAAGATTAGCTCTCAAAAGTAAATGATGTGGTGGCAGGATGATAGATGTTGCATTTTGGTTATTGGACAGTATGACATTGGTATATCAGTGTCCTGGGAGAAGCAGCACTGCTCTTCAGATTCAGGCAACAAATATCATGATGATTTTGTTTCCAACTCTTGATACTCCCTTAACGGTAGGAAATAATGGGCATCTTATCAACATGCTGGATATTGGCTGTCACTAACTGGTTATTTCATGTGTGCAATAACGACATAATGCAATTTTGTTTTAAGTGTGCGTCAAGCATCTGGCTCATCTTTATTCACCTGAAATTTCAAAGACACAATGATAAACAATAAAAGACTCCTTGTTGTTGTTCCTATGCTGTGCTACTTGCCTGGGAAATAAGAGCTTAGTCATGAGCTATTTTGTCCTTTAACATAAAATCTTCCAGACCACAGCTTGGATTCTACTGTCCACTTGTGAAGAGGAACAAAATGGATCAGACTTTGGAAAGCTATGTTTTCTGTCCTTCTATAGAGAATAATTTTGCATTGTATCAGTAGTAATATGTTTGTTTGCTTTTTTGTTATTTTTATTTTTTATTTTTTTTCCCAAACCAGGAGGTCTGGCGAGATGCAACTTCCTCATCTTTGGACTATTGGACTAGTAATTTGATCTTCTATGTAGCTGTGGACTTGCTCTCCGCAAAATGTGCAAATTTTTCATATGCTCTAGAAGGAATAGGTATTTGGTGTCAATGCAATTAGGAGAAGAAATCCTCAGTCAAAAATCATATGGATTAACTTCATTAATGGTATGAAAAGTGCAAGATTTGCTTCCTGGCAATGTTGAAACCAACCATCATCAAGCTGTCTGGCTATTTCTCAATTTACAGGTACAATATGTACCTATTTTTTGTTTTGTTTTTATTGTTTTTCTTTTTTTTTTTTTTCTCCTAAATTTTACTGCTTATCTCTATAAGTTGATCTCATAAGCTCATTCTTATGAGATGATAGAAGGCATACTGTATTCTGGCAAATGAATGATTTGAAAGTTGAAACAGGAATAACTTACAAAATATTCTTACTTGAGCAGCTTACTTGAGAGATCTGATATTTGACAATGCTATTCTGTGCTTATTATCCTCCTCTTTACAAATAAGACATCTAAAATAAAAAACTCCTTCCTGTTGAGAGAGTGATATAAGCTGAAATTGCAACTTTAATTTGGTTTTCAGTAGTCAATACCTTCTCAAAAGCTTGTTCCAGTGGATGCTTAATTTTCTGTCTATCTACACTAAAAGCATAGATTGAAGATTCCCCAGAGAGGCAACTGAAGCAGTGCAGGGGAATTTCTAATTATTCCACTCTGTTTCCAACAGAAATTCACCTACTGCCGAGGTGGTTATTGAAGTACAGGCAGCAGTGAGTGAAACTGCTGATATCTATTGCTAAAAGATGCCGGATAGAAACAGTGCACTATTTCATCAAAACCAGTGGCAAATGTGATAGTGTGCAAAAGCCTTAGCTTTTTAAAGAACATTTCTAATTGTATATTTGTGATTAAATGAGCATATCCCACCCTGACCCCTGCAAAAGAAATAAAATGCCAAGCAAATAAATCAGATTATATCTGTTATCACGTTCTAAAAGTGATTCTGATCAGAGGCAAAGTTAGTAGCTAATTATATGTTATAAAAGTATGAATAGTTCTTTAAACATAAGGCGATAAAAGTGATGTTGACAGGAAGCTTAATGAATTTTGATAAACGCTTATTAGCATTTTTGCTAATAAGACTTACCACTGACTCCAATAGGAACTTGCTTAACATTTACTGAGTATTAAACTATATTTATGTCTGGGAAAAGAATAGCGTTGTCATTTAGCGTAAAAAAAATCTTTTTTCACAAAGGCAAATATGAGGAAAATGCAGAACCCTGAGCTCAATGTTGCATGATTAGCAGGTTTTCATATGTAAAATCTTCCTCTTCTCCCAGCAGCTCGTTCCCTTGCTGTGGTTCATTGCCTTTTCAGCTGTGCAAATGCAATTGTGCATGGACTCAGCTGTAAACAGCATCACTGATATCATCTGTGCAGAAAAACCCAAACTGCTCTTTAAATCAAGGCTGTGTATTGTATATTTCAAGCTCTGAAGGTATCTAATTTATGCTGCATACTGAAGAGTGCTATTTAATTTATTGAAGTTTAAGTGAAAACTTCTGGTCAGGTGAAATTTTAGTCAGTGACTTAACTGGGTACAAAATTTCTTTTAAGATGTGTATCATTGCAACAGTAAAATAATTTAATACATTTTTCAGTGTTGCTTTGCAAAATTTTTAAAGAGAAATACTTTTGTGCTTTTAAATATTAAAACTAAGCCTTGTGCTTAAAGTTGGAAATCAAATATTGTATCTTTGTGCTGATAGAGTTGTTATTGGAAAGATGATTTAGAAATTATTCACTGTCCTCACAACACTTCAATATGGAGAATGTTGGGAAGTAGAACACAGAGGCAAATAAAACTAGTTAGCTGAAATAGTCCATGACTTTTTTTGTCCCAGTTGAAAGGAGGAGACTTGCTCCTGGGGCAAGAGTAATAGTGTTAGTAGTGCAACACTTCACCTTTTGGGGAGCAAAAAGAAATGCATACCAATGACATCCTGCATCCTGTGAGGGAGAAAGAAAGTACCTAAGTGGAAAAAATACAACAACAGCTGCCTTCTATTCAGGTTATTTTGCTCTACTTAAGATGCACAAAACATGCATAAAAACAAAATGCAGTAACATATAATAGTCTGTTTATTTTTATTGGTGGCCTGTGTCTCATTAAACATCTTAACATATACAAGAGTATATTATTATAGTGAATGCAACAGTGCGATTCATTGTAATAGGGAACAACAATAATGGAAAAGTACATGAATTAGGATCTATGTGTTCCCTAGAAAAGCATAGGTACAGTAGAGTGAAGCTTATCCTGCCTTAACAAAATAAAAAGGATTTTTTATACATATACATATATTTATATATATATATATAAGAAATATGCACATATATATATATACATATGCGCGCCAGAGATAAGCTTTGTTAGCCAAATGAGAAACTTGCAGCAAGCTGGAGCTCAGCACACTTACACTTTTTGGGGAGTAAATCAGCACATTCAGCATGTGCTGCCATGCTGCTGTGCCAGATCTTCTGCTTGTACTTGAATATGCTCAAGGATGCCTGCTTCACTATATGTATCCTCCAAACCTCCTTTTGTTCTTTATAATCTGGCAACAAGTTTAGTCATCTTTTATAGGACCTACGATTTTGAGTTGTTGTACTTTTATTTTACAGTGAGGAGAAATTGCATTAGAGGGTCTGGCTCTGTTTCCTCATTGCCAAACTTGGCTGTCGTTTAAACACAATGTTGGCATAAATACAGGTGGTATTCAGGAAAGCTGTTCAAGCTGAACACTGGAAAAGTGCAGCAGCTTCAGAGATTCACTCTAGCTAGTGATGAAAATGTAATTTGAAAAGAGAAAAAAATTTTTTTTAGCTATAGTCAAGTTATAAAACTCATGAGCTTGTCCCTGTGGGAGTATTTTTATCTGTTGTTTTTGAGTAGCTTGCTGTTACGGCATTTTCAGCCTTTGATTAGATTCCAAGAAGAGTTCTGTGACACCAGGTGGTTATGTTTTCATGTAACTCCATAGAGGGGGAAAAAAGTACTAGTCCTTTGACCTTTTTTTGGCTTATCTGATTTGTTAGCTTTGATATAATGCCACTTGTTCCAACTATTCTTACAGTTATAAATAAGCTTGGAATGGGGGGAAAGAAAAATATATATAAAGAATTTGACAATTTTAAAATGGCAAATCTCAGTTTGTTTACTTTTATGAGGTTGGGCAAAATATTCCCTTCGTAGCTGTAATGTTTTGGCACACTATTAAAGAAGGACAAGCACTGAGGAGATGTGATCAGAACATGTTATGATGCATTTGTTGTATCACAACTGGCAGAAATCTTGCATTGTGACACCTTAATGGTGTGAAAAATATAAAATGGCTCAAAACAATTTTCCTTACAAAAAATGTGACCTTACTTCAACTAAAGAATGTGCAATTACATAATAGGAATGTATAGACATATCCTATATAGATAGGATTATATGTAGGAATATATATATAGGAATATGTAGAAGGAATCCTGGTGTAAAACATACCAGTTTTCAGAAGACACTTCAAGCAAAGCCAGGAAAGGCATAAGTTTTTATATATTTTTGGAATTATCTTAGAATACACAAGCATTGTATTATTTGCTTTCCAAAGTTAACCATGTTCCCTCTTGGAAATATCTAGATATGGATATAAAAGTGCATTACTGCTACGTATGCAGGTCATTATTAATAGGCAAAGACTTTAAAAAGTTTTTAAAGCATTAACGGCCTAAATTATTTTCCTGCCAGGGAGCAAACTGTGGTGATAAAATGGAGTTGTTTATGCCTATTTTCCTTATTTGGCTATGCAGCACTAATTGGAGAAAGTTATTAGGTTCCTAAAGTCTTTTTAAAATGATAGTTAAAAATATTAATTTTTAAATTTAAATTATCCGAGAATCATATAAACCAAAGTTATGCCAATGAAAGAAGTAGAAGATTTTTTTATGAATCCATGATTTCTTGAATATTTGTGCCTGTCCAATACATTGAAAAATAACTAAACTATGTCCTCCTCTGTACTGACTGCAGATGATGTCCTGTTCTGGCAATATATCACAGTCAAAATGCATAAGGGTAATATTTAATGTACCTCAAGTTAAAATGGATTCCACAAAATACTGCTATATTTTCATATGCTATCCATGTAGTTTCATAGTCTGAGCACTTAGTAATGTTATCCAGTGCTCTTAGTACTGTGTCCAAGGGTTGTTCTGCAGGAATGAATGGTGCTTACTAATGTACTGGTGGATGTGACTGCCATTTTTATTAGCAACCCCTCTCAATGGAAATTAACATGTTTTAAATGTATATATTTGAGTATAATAGCTGTTATTTCGCTGTTTTTCAAAGAGTTGTTGAAGAATGTAGGTTTTTCTCTGGCTATAGTGCTACTTTTTGAAAAATAGTCTATCTGCAACATAAGATGGAATTAAAGTTTAGCACCAAAAAATATTACAATATAGTAATGTTTTGTTCATAATAAAGTGAACAATTTCTTGAAAGGCCTTCTAGATGCAAGAATTTGCCAGCAGTGCTTAGTTTCAATGTCTTATTTATCTCTTAGATATGAAATATTTGAGAATTCATTCTTAGTGCCATTTGAACTTTAAAAGTTCTATAGTGTCTCAAGGAAGATTTCAGTGTTTGCTTTCTATGTTTCTTTTATTAAGTTCTGAATGTCTTTGTGCATCTTATTAGTCAAACATGGTCAATGCTTACTATGAATTAGAGAATATTTCTACTCTTCCTTTGAAGATCTCTCCAAAATAAGAATATATATATATTTTTTAAATAAAGCTCTATTTTTGTGATCCTTGTACATAGAATACTTTTAAAGCATTATCGGGGCTTGGTGCAATAACATGTTTAAAAAGTGAAGACATGCGTTGCTTCTAGGATGTAGATGGTGATCCTCAAATGGCAGTTGTGAACATAACTAAGATGCAAACACATCCTGTTATTTTAGGTACAAAGCAAAATGGTGACTACTCCTATAGCGATGTAAAATTAATGTAGTATGTAAATGAAAAAATATAAAATCGATAGGCATTTGCTTATTGTATCATTAAAGGCCTTCAGTAATGGAAGAAACGTCCTCAGGGAATATATTTTGATGTTTCACTTTCCTCATTACTAGGAAGTAATTTTGCTGCAATTCCAGCCCAATATTTTCACGTAACTTCTTTCCTCTTTGTAACTCCTATTTGTGCATTTGAGGACTCCTGTCACATTTACTTTTCTTTTTTTCTCTTTTATAGCATTATATTTCTGGCTATGTAGTTTATTATTTTCTTGGCAAAGCTAGTATGTAGTCAATTCCACTGTCCTCTATTTATGAAAGCTGGATAATTTCTTTTGGATAGACACTTGAACGTATATCCTAACTGATTGGTTTTCCTTTTTTTTTTTAAGACCATTTTTAATAAATCTGTTTGGAATTATAATCATTCCCTCAGTGTATTTGTAGTTCAAGTTTGTATCTTCTGATCTCTCAAACATATCAGTACCATAGTCCTCACTATTGATAACAGTAACAGAAGTAGAGCCTGAAGGGCCCCTTGTAGCCTAAGGCATCCTTCTTTTTACTTTGAACCAATGATACTCAGTAACTCAGTAAGTTACTGGTTTTTTTTTTTTTCCATCCAATTTGCCGTCCATCCAATTTCAGTTGGATTTTTTCCTTAGTTTGATATAAATATGTCACATAAAACAGCGTTACAGTCAACTTAAGCAACACTTATAGCTTTCCCTCTATTACTGAGGCTTTTTATCCTGTCATAAATGCTTTTAGGTGGATTTAGCAAGTTTTGTGATTGACAAAGCTGTGTTGGTTGCTGCTAGTGTGTGATGTTTGTGTGTACGTGTGGTTTCTACTCTCGTTCTCTTAAAATAGCTGTGCCATTTTTTCATATAGTTCTCACTTTCAGATTTCAGTGAGTTCAAATAGTTCTCAGAGGGCAGAGCTGAGCTGAACTTTTTTCTGTTGTATTACAAGTCTCTAGAAGTGAAAAGAAGCTTGTATTCTCCAGTCATTGGACACTGGAAATGAGCAGCCTTCTGAAAAGGGATTTGGATTCAAGGAAAAGAAAAAGCTGGATTTAATCTTTCGTTAGTTGAAATGAACTTCACAGGAAATAACTGGAGGTCTTTAGTGGTTTTGGTCACTTCTGTAGAAATGAGTGACTTTGTGTATGTTAGGAATGGAGAGTTTCTTGTCTTCTAGCTCTTATGTCAAACTACAATGTTTTTTTTAAGGTTGTCTTTTGTTACCTTATTGTCTTTCACTGTGTTTTTTTCCATTTTTGTTTTCTCTCCACTGAAGAAAGTGGCGCGTTTAGAGCTATATTTAACATTTTTATCAGCTCTGTCGTCATTCCTGGAAATAAGGTAGCATTTATATAATCAAGTCATGCTTTAGCCAGTGCTTTTCTGTTCTTGCAAGGTAAAAATGAAAATTATTTGTGATTCATCGAGGTAATTATAGCATTTGGCAGAGTATGTGTGGGCAGGTGAGTACCTAGAAAAGTTGGATAACTGGGTCAACAGTGAACAATTTATTCTTGTTGGGACTTGATATAGTACAGGTATTTCATCAAAACTTAGATAACATTTGACAGAGAAGTTTCCACAGAGCTTAGATGCTCAAAAGTG